>JASSUY010021969.1:0-60133 GCA_032466535.1 Forpus xanthops
ATTCCATACCACAGCATGTCATGCCCACTATATAAACTGGGGGCAGGTACCCGCAAGGCTTAGATCACTGCTCAAGTAAGGCCGGGTATTGGTCAGTGGGTGGTGAGCGGTTGTATTCTCTTCCCTTGTTGTTTCCCTTACCATTATTATTATTGGTTGCAGCAGCAGTGGTTTGTGTTATACCTTAGTTACTGGACTGTTCTTATTTCAGCCCATGGGAGTTGCATTCTTTCGATTCTCCTCCCTATCCCTCCAGGAGCGGGGAGGAATAAGTGGAGGGAGTGAGCATGTGACTGCATGGTACTGAGTTACCAGCTGGGTTTAAACCATGACACAGTTATACTTTTCAAATTGGAATTTAGAACTTTTCTGCATGCAAAATAAGATGTTCCAGCAAATCCTCAATGGGCAGAGAAAACTTTTAGTGATCAAAGAGGTCCAAAAATGAAATAGGCTGTCAAGTGGGTTAGACTGCCAGTATTGCTCTAGCTGTACTGAGGCTTTTGAAAGTCCACATACATCTACCAGGAGCGGAAGCTTTTACAAGACAAAACAGACATAGTTATAACAGCAAAATATTTTTGTGTTGATTAGACTTCATAAACAATCCTACTTGCCATGCATAAACCCAAGAAAAACAATTAATTCCACTGCCTGTGTTAGTCTAAAATGCCAAAGAATTGGAAAAGAGATCCTTGTAGCAATTTTAATACTTAATTTTCTGTAATTTTTATATAGACACTACATTTATATATTAGTAACAAACATTAATTTTTTTATTGAGCTTTTGAGTTTTAAATGTGAAATAGCATGGTTTGTTCAGTGCACAAGGCAATTTTTATAGTCAAAAGTAATAGCAACAATTTGATCTAATCAGTGATCTGCTGAGTATCATTATAAATTGCCACTTCACAAGAGCACATCAATCAAACGAGGACTAGAACTATGCTTTGAATTCCCCATCATCCTATCAATATTCCAGGTAGGAGAGTAAGTGCTGCTATGTCCAGCTCTCCTACGTAAGGAAAGACATTTCCTGGCTGAAAGAAAATTTATGATTTTTTTTTTTGTGTTGTTTTGGCAGAAGGAATCAATGAAAAAATTTCGGACAGGAAAATTCTGCCAGTGAGAACTTTGAATTTTCCACTTTTCCCCCTGTGCATTAAAATTTAACATAAACAGTTACATTTCTCAATTCAAGACTGCAGAGGCAGAACTAGAACTTCTTTTGGAACCAGAAAGTGAGTAATTCCAACTGCTTCTATTACATTTTTAAAATGTCCCTTTTAATTTTAAGTTTTAATTTAAAAAACGTGCTCCATCCATCTCTGAAAAATAGATTTGTGTTGTAATCAGATTCAGAACCTAAAACGCAAAGCGTATGCTCTCTGTTCAAAAGGTTGCTCTCATTTCAAACGAATGTCAGAACTTTGCTATTTAGAAAGTAAATTTCAGCAATGGTTGGTTAGTATTCATATATACCATATTCATACATAGCTCTCCAAAGAACCGTTAAAAAGACAAGCAAACAGTCACAGAAAACCAAATCTAGTTTAGGATATAAGCATTACTTCTTAGTATCAAATACATAAATAGCTTGCAGTATCTATCATTTTCAAATGTTTTATAAACTTTATTAGATTAAAAAAATATTATAGGAAATCTCTCTCTAAAAAGTGTGACATAAGCCTGATCACCATAATGATGGAACAGAGTTTTTCTTCTGTATTTCAGTTTGCTTTTAAGATTTCCTAAATATAAACATCTATAAATAAAACTCAGCACAGCAAGAAAATTGTAGTCTGTTTTCCAGCATTTTTATCATTAAAGAGGTGATATTTGTTAGAGGAGCCATCCAGTACCTAAAAGGTGCCTGCAAAAAAATCTGAAGAGGGACTTTTTAAAAGGCCATATTGAGACAGAACAAGGGGGAATGGCTTTCAACTGAAAAAGGGTAATTTAGATTAGATATTAGGAAGAAATTCTTTACTGTGAGTGATGAGACACTAAGAGAGACTATGCCCCTCAGACTTGCTCTTTGACTGAAGTACGTTATCAGCCTGCTTAGAGACATACAAATAAAAATGTAATTTCTTGAATTTGTATTGATCTGCCTTTTGGAGCAGTAGCAGCAATATAGAGCACTTAAGGCAGTCTCCTATTGTCCAATGCTAGTTCTACACTGGTGCTCTCCTGTATGCTTAGGTACTCCTGGATTCCTTTATCCAAAGGGAAGAATTCTCTTGGCTTTTTGCCTACAGAAACAACAGGTGCTGCCTATACAACTCAGAAACTGAGCTCCCTTTGGTTCAGAATTGCTTCTAACTCGCTACCTCCATGATTTACTGAATAGCTTATCATTCTGATGCAGCTGAGGTACCAGCAACCCAGCACTTTTTTTTCCTACATATTGCTTCGCTGTGAGTTAAATTTACCCTGCTGAATTTCAGTCATTTACAGTTGATACACCTTGTGTACAAATTATCTACAGTAACTTTACAGTCAAGGGCAGGAAATGGGCATTTGTTAGCTGCAATTCATCTGGTGTATTTTAAAAGCTTGTATTAGGATGAAATTAATTATACTCTAAAATTGTCCCTTCTATTGGTCTAAGAAGGGAGACTAGATGACAAGTAGAGGCTCTTTAGGTGTGATAAAGCAAATCCTGTCTATTGTGTGTGCATATTCACATCCTAACTGAGCAGTAAGAAGAATTATTAGATAGCCAATTTTATAGACATTTCATATCACATCATGAGTAAATATGTTACATATTAACTAGTCTAAATATTTATTATGTCCTCACATAAGAATTCACTTTCTACTGTACTACCTCAAAAAAATCTGAGTATGACAGAACCTGAGCAGACAGGACAGATGAGGCTTCTGCAAAAACCAAATCTGTTCATTCACTTCAATAACTCACCACACGTGCTGCTTCAGCACCAGGAAAGCCCCCCAAAGGTTCAATGATTAGGGTGATGGCTCTCAGATGGCTTTTATTCTATTAAATGCTGCTTGTTTGTTGAATATCCCCCATCACTCTCCTCCAGTAATACTAGAATGTCTAAACACTGACCATACTGAACTGAACTTTTTCAATACCTAACAGAGCTGCACTTCACTAATGGGATTTTAATATTGGGAAGAATCAAGTAATTTCTTCAGAGGTCAAACAGCTCTAATGCAGAGGCAGTAATAAACCCAGACCTCTGAGCATCCTGTCCAGTATCAAGACAGTGGGTTCCTCTGTTGTTGGTCTCAGCATCAGTAAGTTGTGCTGTGACCCATTGCTCCAGGTTAGCAGAAATATAATACAGACTACTATTTCTTCCCTTTACATCTTCATAGTCATACAGAACCTCCATGGCACAATGTCTAACCAGTTTTTATTTTTGTTTTCACATGTTATGCAATTGTAAGATATCAAGGCCCACTTTTGCTTCAGAAACTTTCAGTACTGGGCTGTTTCCGATTCTTACATTATTACATACACAGGAATCCAATGTATGGTTCTATGGGATGAATGTTTGATATTCCTTTATAATTTCCAACTGCAGTTATCCCAACTGTGTGTCCAACACAGTCATTTCAATCACTATTACTGTTTCCTTTGAAATACCCACTTTCCTCACACACTTAAACCTCCCCATCTCCCAGTTTATTTCCAGGTCTTATAAATATTAACTGGAAAAGGAACAGTACTCTGTTTCGTGCACTAATGCTTTGTTATCTTCCAGTTACACATGATAAATGGCTAGTTGTGAAGCTGACGAGTAACTTTGAATCCTTATTGTAGTTTTCTCTTTCAGCAGTGGCAATAATCCCAGTTTCTCTCCTCCATGGAGGTTTCAGTTTCCATGAAACTTGCCAAAGGTTTTGATCTCAAAATGTCTACTGTTTCTTTGGATTTGGTTTAAATTAGCCAATAAGTATGAAAATGAAGGCAGGGAAACACAGAGACTGTTGAAAGACAGATGAGGATAAAACCAGACAATATATTGCCCACTTTGGCAGAAAATTAAACCAACTTCAAACCAAACCAAACCAAAACTATTGTTGTTTTAGGCAAATTTGTGACTTGGAAGTATCTGAAGAGCTGTCTATTGTAAGCACTTCAGTTGTTCTTCTTTTGACCAACAAAACAAACATTCTTCATCACTAACCAATACATTTCAAATAAATAAGAGAACACTCAGGGGGTTAGTTTATTGATTACAGTAAATAAAAGATCAAGAACAGAAGGCTCATGTTATAGCAGCATATATAAGCACAATGAATTAATACACCAAGACATGCTGATAATGTTTCACACCTGCAGTGTAATTACTGTAAGTCTGCAATATCCCTTTTGTATTGGCTTTATTCCTAGATAATGGGGTACAGCACTATTATTTTTAATCTTTCATTCTTTTAGAGAATCCAAGTGACACATGAAAACTTGTGAAGATATTTTACTAAAAACCCTGAATATTTTATGTAATATGTCTGACAAGTGCAATTATAATCAAAATCTTCAGTTTACAACAGAGTAAGATTGAAAGCTGCATTTTTACAGATTAAAGTGATTACCCTCATTCATTTCTTTCAGTATTTCCTTAATTTATAAAGCCAAGTTAAATGGATAATTTTGAGATGTGCAGTTCTGGGCTTCGCACACATGTTTAACTATGTATTCAGAAACCCCCTGTATACGAATTTTATAGAACTTTACAGATCAAATTTGGTGTTAGAGGTAGCAGCACAAATCATACATCTGGCTCAGCTATAGCTTTCTTTAGGGTAACAAGCAAAACACTCAGCTAGGAAAGTGTTTTTCCAAAAGCTGACTGCTCACAATTCCAGATTAAGCTCAACAGGAACTTAACATTTAGCATCAGATTCATGTGCCCAAACACTACCTTTGTAATCCTATTCTGAAGAAGCAACATAGCTCAACTGTCACTGCCAAAACTCAGCCTAAAACTGGATGTATTGGAATTGACTAGGACTAGAGGATTACACGTATTTTTGTATGAGAACTTTGTTCAGTCATTTTATTCTCTGTCAGCAAGCAGTAGCCCGTGAGAGATTTTCTTGGATGAAGACAATAGTTTGAAAAGATTTAATTAAGCTTAATTAAGCCAGTCTTTTCTATAAACAGTTGTGGTGTAGGAAATTTAATTATGGTATTAGTTTGGAAACAGTGTGTCAGTCTCATAAAAGTAGTCACAACTGTATCACTCTCTAAAGAGAACTGTTCTATCGAAATTACAATGAAAGAGAGCTCTGAAGTAATTCAAAGACTATACATCATTTTCTACTGTCTTTTACTAATGAGCTCTATCAATAGTCCTCTCATGAAATATTCTAGTAATAAAAGATGCAAAATAGTAGGCATTTCCTTTCACTTTGAGCCTTCAGCAATTGGAAACTTCTTACCAGATACGAGTTTTAGGTACCATGTTTTGGTTAAACAGTACTGAATTGTAATGCATAAAAACAGACTCATAAAGTTTTGAACTTATCGTATCATAGTAAAAGCTTCTCTCCATTTTTTACTCTGCTTCCATAGCTCATATCTGAAAAAGGAGAGAGGACTCTCAGAAACAGAGAGTGGATTACAACATAATCAAAAATTGCTTGTTTGGAGTTTCTTTTAGAGGTGAAGAGAGAAGAGTTACATTGTTTTTAATCCCCTCTCCTAACCAATTATCAGTTGCTCTGATAAAGCCAAACCAAAATGTCTACTTAGTATTATGTGGCTCTTTCTATACCACATGCAAGAGAAAAAAGAACTTGCAAGGGTCAAGAGACTTTTAGCAAAGCATGTATAGAAGGAGAGGAATTTTTTTCTTGGACTCCCTTGTTTTCAGCTGCATGGCTGCTGCTTTCTCCTAACCAAAGCATTTCGGGTTTGTGAAGCATCTTCTGATTTTTAATTTAAAACTGTTAAAGTCTTTCTCTGAGACAAATCAGGGCAATATTGGATGGAGATATAGGAGGTAAAAAATTCCAGAGGTATTTAAGATGTCATATATTGTTTGTTAGAACATTTTATTAATAAATCAGCAGCGATAGTCAAACTTCAGACAAGACACCTAGTACTCTGTTGACCTTTACCAAAGCTTATGCCTGCTTGGAGCATTTTGAAAATACACCTAAGAAAGAATGACAAAGCAAAAACTGCTTCTGTTCTTGAAGAAATCTTGTAATTTTTTTCCAAATGGTAAATTTTCATACTGTGTATGTTTACTGGATTGAAAAGTTGTCTGTCAGCTTTTCTGGGTGTGACAGTCATATTGTCCTTTCAGATAAATACTGTCCATTCCTATTGATGGAAAGGGCAGTTTCACTGGTGTGCTCATAAAGGCTTGACTATCAGCCTAGTTTTCTGACATACCAAGTCATAATCCACTCACTTCTTAAAACTGAAATATATTTCTTTAAGCTTTTTCATTCAGCAGATTAAGTCCAAGCTGAATTAATAATATTTTTGAAATGCTTGACAGCTGAATGTGGTACATATATCTATTTTAGTTGTGGGGAGGAGCCTAAGTAATATGAGTATCATGCTTTCTGCAGTGTTTCCAGCTAACAAGTCCGGAAGAATCAGGACCCTTTTGAGTATATACATCTTAGTAGCCAATTGCTCTGAAGGCAGGGAAGAATAACTCAGCTACAGAGCCATGCCCAGTTTACTTGGTATAGTAGCAGTATGTTAGATCTACACCTAACTTATGTCCGTCCTGCTTTCCATACTTACTCATTTATTATAATTAAGTTTGTTCTTAACCTTTTTTCTTTGAGTGTATTCTGTACCACAACACAGTGCCCTGTGCAATTGATGCTATGTCTAAACCGGTTCTCATGGGTACAAGCAGCAATACTGCCATGCTAGACCTGGTAGCCAAAGCACAGAGCACCCACTTAACCACAGCTGTTTTTGTCCTATTGCCTCAACATCTTCTTGTTTGCAGTGACTATTTGGTTGGTACACGATTCAGTACTTAGTTTTTTTTTTTTTTTTACAAGGATGCTGTGGAGGGACTCTTCATGAGGGACTATAGTGATAGAATAAGGGATAATGGGTTCAAACCTAAACAGGGGGAGTTTAGATTGGATATAAGGAAAAAATTCTTTACTGTAAGGGTGGTGAGACACTGGAATGGGTTGCCCAGGGAAGTTGTGAACACTCCATCACTGGCAGTGTTCAAGGCCGGGTTGGACAGAGCCTTGGGTGACTTGGTTTAGTGTGAGGTGCCCCTGCCCATGGCAGGGGGGTTGGAACTAGATGATCTTAAGGTCCTTTCCAACCCTAACTATTCTATGATTCTATGAATTGTTGCCATCCAAAAGAGCATCAATGTAGTCTTCTTTCAGCTTACACGGGATGCTATTTTAAAGTCAACTCAGTAAGCCCATCTGTTCCCCTTCTCCATACCACAATAAGGAGAAAGAATAAAACTAAATACCCAACTATTTCTTCAAGTGCCTCTTAATGACAAAATAGAATTCCTAGCAATTACCAGGATATTTTAACATAACAAGAAATATAAATTTATGTGCAAGTACTGTAATTGGTTAAAACAGCTAGGATTTATACATAGACATCACACGCTTTCTACTATTCAATACTAAAATTATGTTTTCCAAAATATGCTAAATTAGGAAAAAACAACAGAAAAAGGAAGAATTTACCAGCGTTCTATGTGAAGTGTTGAGAAAGTCCGTAAGGCAGCTTCTCTGGTCAGAAGTTTAAATCCGCACTGTGTGTCCCTGATCTTTTTGACACAGAGAAACCATACAAGGAAGTGGAACCCATACATTAGAATAGTTCGAAAGTAAGAGCGCTGTGAACAAAAGGTGAGAAGTTAGATGGTTGCATTTAGGTGATGTGTGAAGTATTTGTGCAAGACAGGCTTACAAGAAAATAACTGTTTTGTGATAGCTTTCAAAGTTTGTAAATGGTTTTTGTTTTGCCCTGGAGTGAAACCAGAATTTTTCAGTTGTTACAGTGAAACAAAATTACAGCTGAAAAAGAAAGACTTGTTAGTCAACTACATGGTTAGTACTTTGGCTTAGGTCACGAAAAGTCCAAGTTCTTTTTTGCTGCTTTCCCTAATTCAGTGCAGCTTTCTGTTCTGGATAACGCCTTACCAAGTGGAGCAGGAACCTGCAGCTGAATTTCAATTACTTAGTGGGACAGCCATGGTAACTTCTGTATGATTCTCTGGGAATTTGCCCAGTAAGAGTGAAGAAGGAGAGGGAATGGCACGCTACATTCTCTGCTCCACTGGACACTTACAGGCTATTTTTCCTCCTCTGTCCAGTCCTTTTCCTAAAAATTGGTTGAACAGGTCCAACAAATTCAGAAGTTACCAGAACAAACAACGGAGAACAACCCAGCAGTACTGCACAAAGACTACTACTCCTAAGAATACACACTAGAAAGGTTCCAGCTGCTACTCCGACACAAAAGTAATAATAAACCCAGGTTTCATAATACTAAAAAAACAGCAAATGGGACCATCTTGTTTACAACCCGCTTCTTTCATTCAAGACTGAATGATCTCCAGAGTTTGCACACACTGGGTTAAGGCACTTTAGGGAATGCAGTAAGAATGAACTTTTTTTGTGCAGTATATGATGGCCCAGGTAAATAACAGGACTGAAGTAACACCTGCTGTGCAAGACCATTTATATTTCCAGCAATGTTACCAGTCACCTCTTTTGTTCTTTTGCTTTCACAAATATATTTTATGCTTCTGGTATACGTTCTCCCAGCCTACTCTTTGGTTATACTTTTGTTCCTGACATAATAATCATACAGACAAGTTTGTACATGGAATCCAAACACTGGTCATTGTGTTTGCAGAGGTCCCTACTAGTCTTTTGTTCCAGACAGCTCCTAAACAACTAAATTCACAAATCACTTCTGAATTCACTGCTGGTCTTAAACTCAGTGTCATGGTTTAAGGCCCTCAAACTCACGCAGTCACTCTCTCACTCACTCCCCCCCTCTTTCTTCCCCAGTCCTGGGGGATGGGGAGGAGAATCAAAAGAATACAACTCCCACAGGTTGAGATAAAAACAGTATAGTAACTAAGGTATAACACAAATCACTACTGCTACCACCAATAACAATAATGACAAGGGAAATACAAGGAAAGAATACAGGAGCTCACGAACTAATTTCCACCCAGCCCAACCAAGCAGTGCCCCCCATCACCTGATACCAAGCCCAAACATGCAGTGCCCCCCATCACCTCATACCAAGTCTGAACATGCCGTACACACTCCCCCACGCTTCCTCGTCTCTGCTCTCCGTTTCTACATCCAGGGCACGATGTGCTGTGCTATGGAATACCTCTTTGGTCAGTTTGGGTCAGGTGCCCTGTCTCTGCCTCCTCCCGGCTTCCCCCTGGCTTCCCTTCCTCCCTGGCAGAGCATGAAACTCAGAAAGTCCTTGGCCAGCCTAAACATTCTAAGCTGTAAGTATAAATACTGGTGTTATCAGCGCTGTTCCCAAGCTGAAAATCCAACACACAGTGCTGCACCAGCTACTACGAAAAAGAGAATAACTGCTGCTGCTGAACCTATGACACCCTATTTCATAGAATCATGGAATAGTTAGTGTTGGAAAGGACCTTAAGATCATCTAGTTCCAACACCCCTGCCATGGGCAGGGACACCTCCCACTAAACCATGCCACCCAAGGCTCTGTCAATTTAAGTGACTGCATTTAAGAATGCAAGCCAAATACTACACAAAATCTTTAGGAGCCAACAATTTAACTGGCAAGCATCTCTGGATGACAAGAGATGCCTTTAAAGTAAATAATTTCAAACATTACTTGAAAAATGGGAAGATGTTCAGCTTATGAAGTAATAGCCTCTGGCTTAAGGAGATTCAAAGTCAGTAACTTGTGCCTCTCAAAAGATGCTTTAGCCCTAGGTTTATGATGGGTCTGGTGTAGATTCCTTGTCTCTTTTCGTGAAGGTGAACCAGGCTGTGAACAAGAATACAAGGCTACTAGACCCTAGCTCTAAGAGGCTGCATGACTGTCAGCCAGTGAAACTGCGCAGAAATGCTCCTGGATTATGTTTATCACTCCCATGACTTCATGTATCTCATAATATGGGTTTGTTAAATTACATTACCAACTCCAGAAGCAGAAAATAATTCTTGATGTCGAGACTTAAAGTTTAAATTCTTGTCTTAAAAAAAATCCCATACAGCTGCTTATCACAGCTTCATTCTACTATTTCAGATGCCACTTAGCCCAGAGAGAAATCCCAACTTCTCAAAGATTGTTCTGCAAATTTTTCTACAGCTACTATACTATACAAAAGTCTCTTCCCAGTGTAGTAAAGGCAATCTTTCCTTTTCAGTCAAGGGACAGATGGGTGATGAAATGAAATGGGCTACAATTGGCGATTCCTTTATCAGAAAGTCAGAAACGCAGGAAGGAACGGGAAGCAAAGGATAGATACATCCTAAAAATTGTACTTTTGCATTAAAAGATAAAGTCCTGCTCCAATTCCTCTCCCTCATGTATCAAGTCAAGAAAAGACACAGGAATGCACTAAAGAAAGTTTATCTATATTCAGTACCTGACCACACAATGAAGCATTTTTTTTCTGGGCTCAAATTCATCAGCTACATGATCATCCTGAGTAGCAGTATTTCCAGGATACATCTGCCTACACAGGTAACAAGTAACTGCAAATCGTACATTCTGTGTTATAAGCAGGCAGGTACCATGCCAAAGATATCCCCTAATTTCTAATAATGATGAAGGGTTTGGATTTTTTTGTTTTGTTTGGACACTAACACACCCACAACAGTGTTTACAAGAACTCTTTCCAGTGAACCACTCCAATATTGCGTGATAAACCAGAGGAAAGAAATTCAAGATCTACAAGGGACTGAACATTACCAGTGTAACTTCTGGAACTATTTTAGTAGTTGTTTTAGTACTTATTTTAGAATAATTTCAAGTATTAAACATCAGTATAAACAAAGCTTACTCTTGAGAACATTCAACATGATCAGCACAACCAATGATGCTGAAAAAATAAGTCAGCAATGCGTCTGCTGCAATACAAGTTCCATGCCTGTGTTTTATCAACTACTGTCTGCCAAGACATCAGAAAACCAGATGCAAGATAGAACTGTGAGCCTATACACCACTGTTTATTCCACCAGGAGTCACATGTAGAACAGTGCTGTCAGTGTGTTCAAAACTCAAAAGTTTTACTATGAGTAATATGGAAAAAATACAGCACTTGCCCATGAACTGAGATACTCTTCAGTTTGTTGTTAATTACCCCTTACTCATTTGAAAAAGGTTTCAAAATCTGCAGGTCAAGCTCTTGCACTGGAAGGGGATCAATTAAAATGAGTTCATCAGTTGAATTCCACTCCAGCCCCAGTACTGGTTACCAACTACCAATTTTGTCAGGGATTAGAAGCTCTGTTTGTAAGATGTTCTGAACTAGGAAAACTCAATCCATAAATTGGAGTACTAACCCAAAGCAGTTCAAAGTGCCTAGCAATCCAGGCACATATACAGGCATACACATCCTATGTATATGATGAAGCACATGCTACACTTACAAAAATTACAAAAAAACTTAGGAAAAGTTTTTCGTATTTTTTTGCTTCCATTCTTTTATAAATATTGATTATTTAATTGTACAATATGCAGGAAAGCATCAAATAATGGCAGTATTTGAGTATTAGTACACAGCAGGAAATGGAAACAAACCTTTGCTACTGATTCCTTCTCCAGGTGAGCTCTAGAGCCACAGGAAATAGCCATTTCATTCTGCACACAAATACAAAGTAAAGAATTATTACTTAAACTAACATTTTCTGAATCAGCAGAATCTTGTGTTGAGAACTGTATGATAAAAACTTCAAAGCAGTATAATTTTCTGCCTCCTGTAGATGCACTTTTTCTACTGCTAGTTTCTGAGGCTAAAACCATTTTTTTCTACAATTAAACAAATCATCTAAAATTTATTACATTTTGCATGTGCTGGATAGAGACTGCTGCAATTTACTCAGGTCTGGTCTAGCTTACATTGTTCCTCTGAGGTATGCATACTGTGAATGTGTTAAAAAGCATAGATAACCATTTAGCATACCTAGGCACTTAGTGTTATAATGTGCTCTCCCTAAATATTGTACTGTGGCATGGATAATAGAATAAACTACTTGGTGCACTGATGTACCTTCACACAAATAAAATGCCATAGTATCAGACAAAACCACCATCTCAAATCAATCAAAAGATGTAATCAAAATGAAAGGTTTAATATTACTGCTTCTCACATGAAATATTTTCAATTTGGTGTATTTGAGAGTGCAGGACTGAGGCTGGAGAAGCAGCAACTGCAGCTGCCGCTTTGGTAGCAGACAGCGTCAGCCAAACACCGCCGCCCGGTGGCTGCTGCACTTCTGGTCCTGCACTCGCAGAGAGCACGAAGCATCCCTTGCATTTCCTGCTGGAAGGGGGCACACTGCTTCCAGCACCTCGGGAAACTAGCTACAAGTGAATCACTCATCTGCATTTAAGCAGAAAATAAACTTCATCTCTTTCAAGTCAAGCACCCGAAGGAGAATGACGATATAGGGAGAAGCTCCTGCTCTACAGGTTTTTGAATTCTGATTTACAATAAAAGCTCTTCCAAATACCATCATTAAGCTAACAACTCTGAGAACCTCTCTAAAGCAGGGTGAAATTAAGATGCATCCTTAAAGGTATTTAGGATGACATCAAATAAAAGGAAAACACAAAACAGTTAACAAAGGAAAAATTGATTTTTAACTGAATAGGCAACATATGCTATTTATACAGAGTAAAGCAACTTCAAAGGAAGAATGGTCAACAGAACATTATGTACTGCATTGAAATAGGCACAGTGCATGCAAAGGAAGTAAGAATTCTGGCAAAGCCACCTTCTGACAGCCTACTCTTGCAGCTTCTAGACCTACATGTTGGTTTCCAGACTTACATCTATCTCTTCAAGCAGTTCTCAACAAACTCAAGCTGAAGAGAATTAGAAAAATCAATCGAAATGCACGTGCATTAAAATAAAACCATGAGAATTTATACTTACAGGCCATAGTTGAAGATTTTTTAGACCTTCTTCTACCTTTTCAATATCTGCAAATTTTGTAGCTCCATCTGCATCAACCATAAGAATTTTTTTCCCCCGAGAACTAAAGACACCCTGCAATCAAAACAGCCAATAAATATCAACATCTTTGAAAACAGTATTTATCTTAAGCTAGCTACAAGATGCTCCCAAAAACCTATGAAGTAACCAGAACAGTGGTATCTCAAAGATTCAACATAGTATGTTAATATTCTGCTACTAATAACAACAATTTACATTGTAATAAGTACTGCACACCAAGTAGTGTCCCACAGCCACAGACAATGCATGAACATGAAAGGTTAACAATTCCTCCTCCAGAGAAGCTTGTAAACTCAAAGCTTTATAAATCAAAATCCCAAGAGACAAGTTGCTACAGTCAGCTACACAGGGGAGCACAAAGAAGCAGTGATTAGCAGCTGCAACTGCCTTAGGTAGCTTTACTTTGTCATTTGGAAAGGAGGATGCAGTGCTATTTTTTCGTAACACTGTTTCAAGACTATTCAAGAGGTAATCTTAAATTAGTTCTGAGTAGTAAGTCTTAAGTCACAGCACCACTGCAAAGCATTTGAGACGCACAGGCCTCAGCTTGTTTTGCCATATTCTTGGTCAGATATCTTTGCCAATTTTTGAAGGTGTCCAGACATGAAAACAAATAGCAGCGGGTTTGACAAAAGTACTGCTGGAACCAAGCACGTGTGACTTTAGATGAACCTGGCAAGGAAGCAGTAGTATATACATCCACCTTACACTCTGTAGTACAAAAACGTATCACACAGAGAATCTTTCTCCTTCTCTTGGAATAACTTTTTAATTACATCCCTTATAAAAGCTCCATGCATTTGAATGTAATGTTCCTTCCATTTGCTATAGTTACTCGTGTTTAATAAAAAAATAATTTGACTTATTAAAGATAGAGCTTAAAAGACAGTCACTGATAACCCATAAATGACATAACAATTTTTCATAAAAATAAGATGTCATTCGTCTTCGGAAAAAAATGTTCCCTCTAAATGTGTAACAGCTATTTTATTTTTAGAACATGATGATTTTATGATAAAATGTATGCAAAAATTAGTATGTGAAAACATAAATGGTGTTGGTTCTACTATCAAATGCAGGTGATACCAATGGCCTCCAGTGAACACAAACTCTGCTGCATGAGATTATCTGTTAGCCATTTTTAAAACCGCAGGCATACCAAGGAATTCAATGTTTACAAATACAGCTGTATTTTTTCTACTAAAGCTTTACTTTAATATGTAAAAGGTTACTTGTTTGTTTGGTCACTTTTTTCATGCAAACCTAATTCTAAGTGGAACTAGCAGGAATGTAAAATTCAAATAATCTTTTTTTTCCCTTTTGAACTCCCATGTAAAAAAAAAAACCAAATCTCTGTTGATCTTCCTGTTGAGAAAATACTGTTTCCAAGATCTAAAATGAGGTTATTTTAAAAAGAGCTTTTGCCTTCATTTATAGAACCCATACTCAGTTTTCTGATAATGATTTTGTTAATGCATTGAGTTCAAAATGTCCATCAACACAGCTCTAGCTGCTGCATATTTGGGCACAGGTAGTTCAGACAGAGAAGGAGAAGAAAGCATCAATTACCATCCTGACTGCTCCTCCTTTCCCTCGATTTTTTACCAAAGTAAGCACTCGCACTTTGTCGCTTCCATATTTCTTGCAGTACTTCATTGCAACCTGGTAAGGCACACAAAAAACAGCATAAAACAAAACCAGAAATCAAGACGGAAGTTTATATTTGCTCGCCCTTTTTTAAAAAAACAACTAATATCACAGAGCTATAACCATTTCAGGCACCACAAATACATCGCCAATGTTTGCTGAAGTCTGAGAAAATAAAAACCAGCTCAGAGTCAACACAAGAGGAGTGAAGAGGCTAATCATGTTCAGTAAGAACAGGGTATCACCCCAAGTAATTCTAAACCCCATTCAGTCAAGTCCAAAAGCCTCAGTACTAATAGAGTTTATATCATACTATTACAGACCTTTTACATCAACACCAATAGTTAATAAAAGAAAAATAATTTTCTGTTACTGCTAATCTATTACTATTTTTTACTTGTCTTGCTGCTATCTGTAGTTTTAAACAAAAATTCACAGTGACCTAAAATCCCATTCACACTGCAGGAATGTGCACATTTTGTTTCATGTCGTAGGGAAGAGAAATCATGAGTTTTCTTCTATTTTTTTCTAAGATTATCTCACTCCTTATAAGTCCAGAAGCCTATGGCCATAGTGTTGTCAGTTAATTCAGAAAGAATGCAAAGCAGTCAAAAATATATAGACAAGCAATTATTAGTGAACAAGCTTAAGGGAAGTGAAAGAGAAAGCAGCATTTGTTTTAGCAGCTAACATATCTTCTAAGCAGTAGTAAAAAAACCCTCAAGTTGGCCAGCCTTTTTTTCCAGTGACATACATCAAACTAGCAGAAGAATGAAGAAACGTTTTGAAAACCCTACCAGTGGCATGGGGATTTTTAAACGAACAATGCCATGAAGGGTATGAGAAAGCACTACACAACATTCTAGCTGTTTTGTCACAGCATAGAACAGTGATTTAAAAAGGCTTTTTAGCTTCCTTAAGTTCACATTCATGTCACTGTGCATGTTTAGAATATTTCATAAGAAATTTCTTGAAGTTAAGATTAGAATTTTTAGAATCTCAGCTGCAGGAAATGGCTGTCACAGATACCAAACAAGAATAGTAGTATTTACAAAATAATTATATATGTATGCATGTGTATATGTGACATCCACAATGCATACAAGACAATGACAAAGTATTCAGAAACATAAATTTTAATTGGTAACTACTTTAAGTAATGAAATATAAATGCAAAACACTGCTATATTGCACAAATAAGTACAGAAATCCACACCTGTGATTGGTGAGACACTTCTTTTTCTTACCTTTGTAGTTTCATCTTTACTACCATCGTCCACCACTATTACTTCATATGTGAATGAAGGATCTCGTTTCTTAAAAATAAAACCATAAATAACACATTTCATCCAATTCCTGAAGTAGGTAGTAGATCTTTCAAACATCACCATTCTTTTCTCTCTATCAGTTTTTAACTCATTCATGGCTGCCAAAAGACACTAATATAATAATGTAAATTTGTTAAGATGGCACAATTAAAGACTTGCCACATTTGATGCATGATCCATTACATTAGCTTTTCACAGTTTTCTTCAGCTGTGATGTAGAACTAAAAAAATCAACTGAGTTTTAAAAGATAAAAGTGTATAACAGCAGCAATGTTAAGAAAACCCAGACAAAACGAAAACTGCAAACTTTCAGGATGGGCTTCTTACCCAAGAAGAAATGCTTAAGAAACTTTTTGGAACAAGTATTTAGTTTAGAAAGCTAACTGTATAGTTAAAACTTAATTTCTATCTTGGGGAGATGTCACGAATACAAAGACTTTTCCTCATGTAGTAGTATAATAAATTTTTGCTTAATTTAAAAAGTTACCAGCATTAAATTTAAAAATAACTGATAAAGAGTCAGAAACATTGCTTCTAAGTGGCCAAGTAATAGTATTTTAATGTATACCAAAATAACAACGTGAATAGATCACTGACATATTCTACATGACGCATATAAAAATAATAAACTTTGAATGCAAAATGAAAATACCTGTCTTTTTTCTAGGTAATCCAAGGCTTCATCCATCATAAGAGGTACTAGAGAAAAGGTGGAGGAGGTCACGTTAGTAAATCATAACAGGCAAAGCACCAAAAGCACCTGCAAAAGCAAGGTCAAAATAACCACAGAGCAAAACTGAGCAAATGACTCTTGCATAAAACACTACCTTCAGTAAACAAGCTTAGCACCTGCAACTCTTAAGTCCCCTCCTTTCTGAATGCAAAAAGAACACTGAAAAGAATCACACATGTAAGACACAGTAAAAACATTTCTTCTGAGGAACAAACTTCACATTTTCAAATATGTATCTACACACTACTAAAGGAACAAAAATAATCATTGTCCATGACAAACCCTGCAAACCAGCACTGACTTTATCTATTTAACCAACAAGAGAAATTCCTAACACTAGCCAATAACATGCTTTCTCTTACTAAGGCTGCTGGCTCTGATGCTTCAGTCAACAAATAGCCACTACTTTTGCAGTTGATGCATGTGCAGTTCAGAAAGACATTCAACCTTATGGTTGCTGCTGCACTGCAGGTTCATTCCTGAGCACATTTCAGGTTATTATTCCATCTCCAAAGAGAGGGACAACCAAATGAAAATCTCATTAAGACCCTGCTTACTGAAAACAGGTGTACAAGACCCAGAACAGAAACTACAGAAAGGGACAGGCCTACCTTGGGTCCAGATACACTTCATCAACATCTCTCTTCATAGGATCTCAAACAGCTCAGTATTTCTACTTACTGAGAAACTGAATGACAACATTTACTGCTACAACAACCCCATGTAAAGCTTTAAAGCCTGATTATTTCGACTGCATCTGAAAGCCTGTGCTTTTTAGTATGAGACACTCATATATGGCCAAGTCAGAGACATGTGAGATCATCCTTTTTTCCTGCTTGTCTGAGCTGCAGTGGCTATGCACAGAATGGGAAGCTCTCAAACCTATTTTAAAAAGTTTTTTTCTACTTCCAGCCTTACAGCATTTACACAGGCAATGAGTAGCCATTCTGCTGGAATTCATTACAATAAAGAAGCTCCTTACAAATGCCTCATGATATTTTTAGCAGCAGAAATCAAGTTACATAGTGCCTTAATTTTGAGATTCAATGTACTTAGACTGTTTTCTAGAAACTGTGTGCAAACCAGATACATAATCTGGCCTGCCAGAATCTACTGTTAACATAAACTGACCTATGTGCTACTAAAGCAACAACAGAGATATTTTTTTTTCACAAAACAAGAAAAATCTTACATCGATCTTCCTCATTGTAAGAAGGCACAACAACAGAGAGTTCCCTGGTAGGGGGATCATGTATACTTGGCACAGATTCTTTCCTGCCTTCAGCGTTTACGAAGAATTTCTCTTTTTCATGTCGGTGAAAGGTTGGCATTTTTCTGGCAGTTACGTGAGCAATCATACAAATCTGCGATGCAAGACAAAACAAAATGAGAAAAAATAATCACGCATTCTACTAAAGGTTTACCTAACTGCTGAATGTGCTGCAAGGGGCAACCAACTGTGCTCCAGTATTGAGGTGAGTCAACAGCGCACTCCTTCATCCGCCGATCAAATCACACAGGACCAAAACCTTCTCAGGCCATTTGATGACAATGTTTCACCCACTCTGACAACTGCCAGCATCATTGACTTGCTACTGTTTTTAACTGCAAAGTACGTAGATACCTCCAAAGTGGCAGCCCAAGCCCTGCCTGAGTAATCTCTACCATGCAAGCTGGTACTGCCTCTGATCCTGCACAGAGACACCAAAATCAATAGCTTTACTTGGGATCAGTGCTTGCAAAACTGAGGCTCCGGTCAGCTTTATGCAAAGCTAAAATAAATCTGTAGAACTTGGTCTTTGGGAGTAGGAGTACTTGGGAACACCATATACATGGTACTGTTGGTGGGCAGTAGAATATCACTCTCCACGTGTCCAACTTCTTCCACTCGCACGGTATTTCAGTCACTGGGAAGCAGACTCCCAGCAAGCGGTCGCTGTTTTAAGCGCATTACGGGGATATTTGACAAGGCACACTGACAGAATGAAACGCTCCATTTTTAGGTCTTTTTCGAGGCGTTTCACCCAATGCCTTGCGAAACCACGCTTCCCACAGAACACCACACACAAGCACAGCCCCGACAGCCGCTGCACAAACCGGGGCCTGCCGCCCCGTCCTCTCCAGCCCCGGAGGCTCCAGCTCGGCTACAGGCCGCAGAGCCCCCGGCAGCCCGGTACCGGCAGCGCGAATATCCCGCACGGCTGTGGCGGCAGCGCGGCCTCACGTACCACGCCCGCCCGGGACCGCGGTGACCGCGGCGCGGCTCTCACCAGCACCAGGAGAAGGGCGGCTAGGCCCGGCAGCGCCAGCACCAGCACGGCTGCAGCTGCGGGCAAGGACGGCGGCAGCCACAGCTCCATCCCCGCTGAGGAAAGCGGCGCCGAGCCGCAGGCACCGCCCCACCGCACAGCGACAGCGACGCGGAAGCGGACACCGCATCCGCACCGAGAGCAGCCGCTCTGCTGAGGAGTGGCTCTGGAGCCGTCGGCGCTCCTAGCGGCAGGAGCCCGTCACCACCGCCGCCATGCCACCGAGGAGGGCTTCCGGTCGGTCACAAGGCGGCCCCACGAGCGGCGTGGTAGCGGTGCCGTCATGGCGGAGGCCTTCAAGTAAGTGTCGGGCTCGCTCCTGAGGGTTGGGATGGTGTTGTTTTGGTGGCCGTTGGGGGTCTTCACTCCGGTCCCGCCGCAGTCCAGCACCTGCGCTGGAGGAGAGGGGGGGCTCCGGCGTGTGTTCTGACTTGCTGTTTTCTCTCCGATGCGGTTTCCCGCTGCTGTGGTGTAGGTATGGAAGCCGGCCGCAGCCCGGAGTCGCAGCCGGGTGTCGAGGGTTCCCGTGGAGCTTCCCTCTGGCGCCTGGCGCCTCACGGCCGTCCGCAGGACACCCGGCTGTTGGCTGCTCTTTGGGACGTCTCTTACCGGGGCCTTGTGGCCGGGGGAAGGCGCGTATGGCGGGAAGCGGCGGGGAGCTGAGGTGGCTGGGGCCGGGCGAGCTGAAGATGTATCCGTAGATACAGGTTGAAACAGGATCGTGAGTGTGTGAATCATGGAATCACAGAGGGCTTTGAGTTGAAAAGGACCTTAAAGCTCATCTGGTTCCAGCGCCCTGCCACGGGCAAGGACGCCTTCCTCTGGACCAGTTTGCTCCAAGCCCCGTCCAGCCTGGCCTTCAGCACTGCCAGGGATGGGGCAGCCACAGTTTCTCTGGGCAGCCAAGTGTCCTTGCTTTCAGATTTATGGTGTAAATGTGTTAACCGGTTTTTAGCAAGTGCTTTTCTGTGAACTGGAAGAGATCAGGCCATGTGTTTGGGATAAAAGACAGTAGTACAGGACATGTGGGAAACCTGTAGGGGTTAATAGTTGCTGTCATGAGTTATGATTATCTCTATGTTTGTTTACATTTGGAGAATTTTTTTTCTCTTAATTGCTTATTTTAACAAAGCTGATAATACTTTTATGATTTTTTTTTTTTTACTTTGCTGCTTAAAATGCTAACACCTAAATGCTGTTAGTAGTATATAATTCACAATTAGTGAATATATATTAGTAGTATATATTTCACAAGTCTAGATTTTCTTAGATTCTAGGAGAAGATATAACATTTCAAGACTAAAACCATTTTGTAGATCTGAATGCAGTCCTTGAACTAACGGATATTTCAGTTGCTGTAATAAAATTACCTTTCCTACATTTCTTCAGAAACATTCTACACCTTTGTCTAAATAAACACTCCTTTTGAATTAAAGCTGATAGTCAGGAAAACTGAGGTGAAAGCTAGTTTTCGTTAGTGTACATGCAGACAGGTTCCTTATACAGACATCTTGGAAGTGAAAAGATCTTTTTCTTAGATCAGATTAGATTTTTTTCATCTCGCTGTAAATACATTGTTCAGAAACTTTATGAATTATCTTGATTTTCAAGTTATTTGTTGTTGTAGGTATTGCTTGTGGGAGCTTGCATGTGAACTTCCATTTTTGTTTGTTTTAGAACAGTGGAACCATTGGAATATTACAGAAGATTTTTGGTGAGTAAAACACTATATGAATGTATAAATTGCTTGTAATAATTTTTTTCTTGCTTGCTTCTGCTTTTCCAATTTGTCTGTATAGGAACTTAAAACTATAAGAGAAAGCCAGAAATCGCACTGAGCAGGGGAATGATGGTCCTACTCTTCAGAATGTGTTTTTCCCACTGTGTGTGGCATTTTTGCGGCAGTAGGTTGTGTCCCTGTTCAGCTTTATGAGTAAATGTTAAGTTAGTCTGTCCATTACTGAGGTAATACCAATCTACTTAGAAATGAGTCCAGTATTATAGCAGTTAGTTTTGGTTCTTATAATTGACCCAAAAGTATTTTCTTTCAGGAAGCTTTAAATTTTGATTAATAATAATTCATATCTAACATGGTGGTGAATTGGTGCAACTTCTGTCATAAGGTTCAGGTCCTTTACAGCTTCTGACTGACAGTGTTTAAATGTTTTTTGTTTTTTTTTTTTGGGGGCGGGGCGAGGTGTTGGCTTGGTTTTTAGCGTGCTTTTTTCTTTAGTTTGCCCTAACATTAGTTTTAAGAGCTGCAGTAGGTGTGGATGGGGGAAGGAATTGCCTACAAAATCTAAACGATGCAGATGGGCAGAAACCCTAATTTTAAGGTATCAGTGAGTATCAGTTCTTGAGCGATATCCTGAATCTAGCCTGTAGAACTTACCCTTAAGACAATCAGTCTATTGTATTTGTTTTCTTAATAAATTAAAAAATAACTTTTTTTTGCAGGCTTATAGGTGCAAACTGTGTGTCAGTTGATGAAAATTGGCTTGAATGTGTTGTAGATCTTCCTAGCATCTTTGTAGCTGTGTGTATCTGCTAAAAAAGATAACACTAATTTGTATTAAATGCTATAGAAAAAATATTGATGTATTCTTAAATAAAATGTTTTTTAATTTGAACTTTGTATTTTTTGTTTAGAAAGAGAACTGTCGACCGGATGGACGAGAGCTGGGTGAATTCCGGACAACCACTGTCAATATAGGCAAGTGCTTATTTGGAATAATAATAATGGAGGAGGTATTACTGATCTCACATCATGGAAGTGACCTTTGTGACTTGCTGATGAGTTTTCTTGGCTCCTGTATTTTGGAAAAAGAAAGAGGAAGGATATTTATTTATAGTTTTCAACAAGCATTAAAGAGAACACGTGTACTCTGCTCTCGTGAGACTTCACTTGGAGTATTGTGTGCAGTTCTGGTGTCCTTAACATAAAAAGGACATGGAAGTGTTAGAACAAGTCCAGAGGAGGGCCACAAAGGATGATCTGGGGACTGGAGCACCTCCCCTATGAAGACAGGATGAGAAAGTTTGGGCTGTTCAGCCTGGAGAAGAGAAGGCTGTGTGGAGACCTCATAGCAGCCTTCCAGTATCTGAAGCGGGCCTGTAGGGATGCTGAGGAGGGTCTCTTCATGAGGGACTGTAATGAGATGACAAGGGGTAACAGGTTCAAACTTAAACAGGGGAAGTTTAGATTGGACGTGAGGAAGACATTCTTTACTGTAAGAGTGGTGAGGCACTGGAATGGGTTTTCCAGGGAAGATGTGAATGCTCTATTGCTGATGGCGTTCAAGGCCAGGGTGGACATAGCTTTGGGTGGCATGGTTTAGTGTGAGGTGCCCCTGCCCATAGCATGGGGATTGGCACTAGATGATCTTACTGTCTTTTCCAACCCTAACTATTCTATGATTCCATGATATAGTGATAGATTTGGGTGCTATTATTCAGTCCTGCTTTTGGGCTGGTGTGTCCAGCACATATTTGGTGGTCATGGAAGCTTGTCTCTGAGATCAGCAGCATGTGATATAGGTGGTGAAGGCAATATCTAGGCATATAATGACCAGTGCAAAATGGATACACTGAATGGCGTCTAAAAGGGGCAGTGATTCTTAGACTCTTCTTTTTTCTGAGCTTGATGAGCAACTGTCTTGAGCAGAGGCAAGATACCTCTTACGCAGTAAGGTGCAGGGCAGCACCTTACCTGCCATTCATTACACAAAGATAATGAAGGGACTGGAGCATCATTTCTCCAGTGAAGAGAACTTGAGGAAGCTGGGACTATTCAGCCTAGAAAAGAGAATGCACAGAGGGATCTTATCCATGTGTATAAATACCTCAAGAGAGGGTGTAAAGAAGACGAAGTCAGGCTCTATTCAGTGATGCTCAGTGATGGGACTTGAGCCAGTGAGCACGAACTGAAACACAGGTTGCCTGTGTATATGAGGAAATGCTTTTCCTGTGAGTGTGACTGAGCACTGGCACAGGTTGTCGAGAGTTGTGGAGTCTCTATCCTTGGAGATATTCAAAAGCCATCTGGATACATTCCTGAGCAGCCAGCTCTAGGTGGTCCTGCTTGAGTAGAGCACTTGGACCAGGTGACCTCCAGTGACCCCTTCTGGCTTCAACCCTTCTGTGTGATTAATACAGATTGTGTTCCCACCCTGGATTCATTGAGACTTTGTTTAGCCTATGTTTAGTATAAAGTGATGGAAAGTAAACACTTTGTGAAAGTGGGTGTTAATTAAGGCCCTCTGAACTGGAAAATAGATTCTTATCTAACTGTTTTCTTTCTTCAGGTTCAATTACAACTGCAGATGGTTCTGCCCTGGTGAAGTTTGGAAATACTACAGTGATTTGTGGAGTTAAAGCGGTTGGTTTTTGTTTTAATTTAGGTGTTAGCTGAACTTGTGCATTTGTGTTTAGAATGAATCTCCTGTAGAATAACAATAGTATGCCAGTCAGACACCATTAGAGTCTTTACCTGAGTTACTTTCAGACATGGAATTGTCTAATCCTACCTGTGTAGTCTGAGAATGTGCATTTTTGTGGTGTATATTGTTTATGGGGAAAGATATATAGATATCTTTCTGTATCTATATAGATATAAGATATTAAGTGGTTTTTTTTTATTATTTCTAGATAAAAGCTTTATAATTAAGCAGTTACTGAATCTTGATTAATAAGTGCATTGGTAATTACTTGACTGGATTATTGTCTTATAGCTTCAATTTTACTACTGGACTGCCATGAACCGTGAAACAAATGACGACATATCCCTGTATTGAGTTTTCCCATAGGAAAAATACAGACAAGACTGATAGAAGTGGCTCTTGTAAATCTCATTGTATTGGTAACTGGCAAGAAAATGACCGTTTCTTTATAGAATAGCTAGAAAATCTTTTTGTACAAAATGCAGCTCTTAGGTTTTATCTTTTTTTTGTTTGTTTCTCTAGGAACTTGCTACACCAACAAAAGATTCTGCTAATAAGGGATATATTGGTAAGTTTTTCAGGCCTCTTAATAGAAAAATGAATTTGGGCAAAATTGTGTTACTTAAAGTCAGTTTCCAACTTGACATATAAGCAGTGGTCCTTCAGAAATGTCAGAACTCCCTCTGCTCTTCCTGTGGAATTTCCATCTACAGCTACCTTCTTACAGCTGATTCCAGGCCAGGCTGAAAACAAACCTGTGCCAGAAGGAAGTGTGTATTCTAGAAGGGGGAAGGCAGTTCATCTATAAAAGATTGTGGCATGCAGGGTGACATAAACCCTTTTTTATTTGTGAGAGAACTGTGAAAGTCCCAGGCGCACATCCTCAGGCCTATTTGGAGGTTCTTTTGAAATGCAGTAATTATGTGGGAACTGAGAGCTTAAACAAATTCCCTTTTATAAGGCATCTCTGAAGTATGTTGTTTTCAGTAAGCTTGATTGTGCTTAGGTGTTTTATTTTTTTTTCATAAATGTTTATGCCTGGTTTTGCTTCAGGTCTAAAACATCAGGTTTCAATGGCTGATGAAAAGCACATGGCATACCAGTAAAGTCAGGCAGTAGTGTGAAAATGCTGTTGTTTCTTGCTCAGTTTAAGAATGCTTAACAGTCAAGTAGGTGTTTGTGTGGGGTCATATTCATAAGATTGCAAACAGAAGATGGTAGTTAGGAGTGTGTGCTTCTCTGTGTACTGTATAGTTTCTGAGTACAGAGTACTGCAAGTTCTTTAATACAAATTCATGCCTAACTTTATTTTTGAGAGAAGTAGGAATACTTGATTGAAAATTTGCCTTTAATTTGAAGACATAAAATGGTATTGAGTGCGTATAGTCTTACTTGTTTTTGATATCCCACTGCCTGCTTTCTTTAGCTTATGACTACTGATTCTTGCTACTTAGTCCCAAATGTAGAACTGCCATCCCTCTGCTCACCGAGGTTTCGCTCTGGCCCACCTGGTGAGGAGGCTCAAGCAGCAAGCCAGTTCATTGCAGATGTGATTGAAAAGTAAGAACAATCTTAATGCACTTCAAACACAGGAAGACAGTTTTCTGTTTCCTGGTTTATATTCTTGTTTTATTTCAGTTCACAGATAATAGAGAAAGAAGACCTATGTATTGCAAATGGCAAGGTAAGTTGTATCTCACAATGAAGAGAGATGTACTAACAGGATCAGTGTTGAGACATTAAGGTATTTGGAGTTATGGGTTGTTGCTGCTTTTTAATCTTCATAGCTTGGTTTACCTCTGAGGTTTAAAAAAAATTGTATGATAGAAATAAGTATCTTTGGTCATGTGGCCAGCATTTTCTCAGATTTTGCACCATTTGCTTAGCTGCTGTAACATCTCACATGTACAAACCTTTTTCGATAGCTTGTTTGGGTGCTATACTGTGATATTATATGTATGGACTATGATGGAAACCTTCTGGATGCAAGTGCCTTCGCTTTGTTAGCAGCATTAAAAAATGGTAAGTCTTCTCTAGAGATACACTCAAATTAGTGTTGCTTGTAGAAATGTTAGTTTTGAGTCGCAATGAATAGGTAGCAGAGTCACTGTTCCTTAAGACTTCTTGGTTCCTGTAATTTGACTGCTACATTATTAAAATACAACTCCCAGGTGAAAATGATGGTATGGATGCCATAGATGTGTAACACCTGAGGAGTAGGAGCCATTTGTGTGTGTATTGCTGCTCTCTTGCAAGACTGCTACTCTGCCTTGTATTCTTCCATGTCTGAGAGCTGAATCTTTCAGCAGTGGCCATAAACAGCTTTGATGTCTGGAAAAGGGTCTTACCTCATTATTGTCTTTTGTGTAGGCAGATATTGTTGGGGGCTTTGCTTACACAAACACTTTCTCAACAGCAGAGTACTCCTAGCTTAATGTGATAAAGTTCAAAAAAAAGTTTTCATGCATGCAGTGTGTGGATTGAGTGTTCACAGGTATGTGGCTTATAAATGCACACAGGAGGCAAAGTAGAGGGGAGCTTTCAGCAAGGTCTCCTTTTCCAACTGTGAATTGCTTGTCTTTGAATTCTTAAAGCTGCTTTGCGCCTGATTTCCATCTCCCAAAACTGTATGGATCTCATTTTCAGAGTGAGAGTTATCTGAAGATCAAATTCATTGATTCTACAGATACATATAACTCAGAAGATGATACTGTAGTCCAGTAGACTATTTTTTTGGAAAAAATACTTTTGATTAAATATGGCTCTAAAGTAATGTAGTTGTATGGCATTTTGGAAGCAAGTGGTGCTTCTGTGCAAGGAAGAGTGTTACCTTGAGTAGAAAAATTAAGTCATTCCTTGGCCAGGTAGTTGTGAGATAAATACTTTCCTCATATTCAGCAATTTTATTTTTTTTTGTAGAGAACTTCAGTGCTGTAGCCAGAACTGATCAATTTTCAGTGGCTTAGAAGAACTTAAATATTTCAGTAGTCTTGGACATCTTTAGGCCTACTAAGTCCAACAGTGTATAATATTATACCATTATAATTTTTCAGTGCAACTGCCATCGGTTACTATAAATGAAGAAACTGGTTTATCGGAAGTTAATTTTAAACAGAAGAATCCTTTGGTGATCAGAAAGCATCCTGTTGCCACATCGTTTGCTATATTTGATGAGTAAGTTCATACCTGTTTTGTACTTATGAACACCACTATAGAAAAGAAGTGAAAGACAGAGGATGCTACCAGTGATGTTTACACTCTTCTGCTAGTGAAGTGCACAGAGCCTCAGGCAATGCTGTTTCACTTGATCTGAAATTCACAGCCTCTCTTGTTAACTGCCCTGTAGTTTAGTAATATGGTTATGCAGTATGAGAAAATAAAGTCTGTCCAACTTCTTCCTTAAGACAAAACTTGTTCCCAACCTAAAAGATACACTTAAAAGTTCAGGAATGTTTTTGCAGTATCTAAGAAGGAACAACTAATGTTTTAGAAGCCTGTATAAATAACTGATATACAAGATGGTAGTTCTTGAACAACATGTATCAACGACTTGGTTAACAGAGGAAGTAATAGTCTGGTAAGAACAGAGCCTTTGGATAGCTGAAAACATAATTATCCAAGGTGAAGTCTGACCAACGCTCTTAAGTCATTGTTCATGTAGATCAAGAATCTGATCATAAGACTTCAAAATAACCACATCTAATAACTTGACTCCTTACCTGAAATTGTTTACTGGCTCTTCATTAGTCCAGATGTGTTAAGTATTGTTCTGCTGCCATTTACAAGACATGAGGGATTTGTGGTGGCATCCCTTTGAAAAGTAAAAAATGACAAATGAGATGGTGCTCACTGTGCTATGAGTCTGAAAATTTAGGTATGTTTAAGAGACTTCGAGGGCCTATAGCACGTTAATCTTATGCAGAAATGATTAATAGGCTCTTTCACCTAGGAGATGGGGGCAGGGAGCATTGAACTCAAATGTTGGCCAAGTGATTACCAAAGTGAATCAAAGCAGAAAGTGATCAGTACTTCAGAGTGCTTCTGTTAATTGATTTAATACTGGTTTTTGTGTGTCTGAAGTGTGATGTAAACTGGAAGTGAGAGTTCGGCTAGCACCATGGGCAGATGTTGTCAGCAGGGTATTATTTGCACAAAAATCACACACATACTTGCCAATAGAAAAAAAATCTTGCCTTTGGAAGAAAGCTTTCAGTGCCTGTTGGGCTTTGTCCCTTCACTGAAACCAGCCATTGCATTAAACAAGTTATTCAAGTGTCCCTTTAGCTCCTAAAGCTAAATATTGAGGGTGGATGTGCTTATGTGTGCCTTTGGTTTGTGGTTTGGGTGTCGTTTTCTTTTTTAATTCTTATTAGTTTTTGTACATCTGTTGACACAGCCTTCTACAGAATGTGTTTTATGTACTCTGGCTTCCAGAGACATTTTTCTTCTGCATAAAAGCCCTCCTTGAATCCATGTAACTCCTGGGTTGTTGGATGTGCGGCTGTGGGTGAGGATTGCTGGTGCAGAGCGTTGTGCAGCTCCAACACTGGCTCCTGCAGCAGCAACCAGTACTTAAATAATGAGTCTGATGCTCAAACTCTCCATGTGTGCCAGGCCCCTCTACACATCGCGCAAATAGCTGATGTGCACAGTGAACGTGGACAGAACCAATATAGCAATATTCCTGAGTAGGGTAGAGAAGGACTTATGTTCTCATTACATCATTGCTATTAAACGGCAATGTGAAACTTAGTGACGCTTCGAATTTCAACTTTGAGTTCAGGATTTTCTTGTGCAAAGTTAGCTTGTAGATTAGATCCTCTTTCTCCCTCCTCCAATTGGTTTGCCCTGTTTTTAACTTAAATGGTTCAAAATAACAATATTTAGTTAAATGGTTCACAATAACAATATTTAGTCTCTGTCAATGGTGTGCATCCTGTACTGTGTGACAGCTTATTTTGGCTGCCTTAAGAAACCCAGTAAATCCAGTTACTACTGTTCCTAGTCTGGTATTAAGTTTTCTGACTAGAAACTGAGAACTACTCTGGTGAATTTACCATTGGAAATGAATTTTGCCTTAAGGTCTAGTAGAGATGAATGCAGCCTACACCTAAAGCCAACACCACTGTCTTTGATAACCACAAAATAAGTGACTGCAAGTGGCGGTTTAATGGCACTTTCTTAAACTTGGGTGGCACAGATCTATGAAACTTTGGCATAAAGCTGTACTTTCAGCAGCTGGTATTAGAAGATGCATGCACGTGAATATGTGGAATCTTCCACATTTTTTGTTTTTTTTTATTTGTTTTAATCGGTGCATTTTGGTAAGAAAACAGATAGCTCTGAGCACTAAATCTACCTAACAGTATTTTGTAAAATACTATAGAAAGTTTAATGTTATGTGTATTCTGTGATAACACACTGACACCTCCACATGTCTTCTTTTTTCACAAGCACACTGCTCATTGTTGATCCAAATGCTGAAGAAGAAGACTTGGCAACTGGAACGGTGACTGTTGTAACTGATGAAGAAGACAGACTTTGTTCTGTCCACAAACCAGGTACTTCCAAGTTTGTTACACAAGCGCCTGTGGAGACAATAATCTTTTCTTGACCTAGATGTTAGGTACCTGCTTTTTGCTGTAAAATATGGGTGCTTCATGAGAACATTGTCAACTTGAGAAATTATTAAATGACTTGCTCTTGAAATCCTTTTCAAAAAGGTGGCATGCCTGAAGTTCAGGAAGTCACAGCCTGACCTACATACGGCACAAGCCAGATTTTGAGCATGCCTCCTGCTATACCTTTAGTTTGTTTCTGTTTTCTTTGCTGTGTGTTCCCCAGGTGAAAGTTGCTGTTCATGAGAATTACTGTATTATTTAATATACTCATTTGGAAAATACACTTAGAGATACATAACTGAAGTATTAGTAGAAAATATTTGTTTCCTTTAATTCTTAGGTGGAAGTCCTCTCACAGGAGCCAAGCTTCAGGACTGCATCACCAGAGCAATTACAAGACAGAGAGAAGTAAAGAAGCTGATAGACAAAGTAATAAACAGTATTAAGCCCAAGTGAACAAAAGGAGAGATCTTTTTGAAAATGGATTTGTAAAAATTGTATTTGTTACGGTGTTCACAAACCTTTCATACTAAATAAACAAATACCATACTACATTTACAAAGTTCATTTTTTTCTAAAACGTTTTTCACCCTTATGCTATGTACAGTGCTGCTGAGTGGTAAAAAATACAACATTCTGTTAGAAAATTAAGTGACTTAAGGAAACCAGAGTAGCTGCTTTGTAGATGAAATCTCCAAGCTCTGGAGGGTTGGCTTCCAAAACCGGTTAATTTATTTCAGTGTAACATCAACGTTTGTTTACCCACCAGTGTTATAAAACACTGATTTAAGCTTCCTCTATAAATTGGAAAAAAAAAGAAAAACCAATCCCCTCTGAAATAGTTTTGTAGTGGGGGGAGGAGCAAGGCTCAGGACTGCGGGGGGACTGATGTGCCTCTTTTCCTTCTACTTTTTGAGTGGCTGCCTGAATGCTGTTGCTGCCGCAGGTGAGCTGCTTGTGCCGCTGCCATAGCCATTTGATGCTGCAAGAATCGCAACTGCTGCCATGAAGAAGGGGGAGAAAAAGCTTGTTAGTGTTGACAATGAAGCTGTGTTTCACATCAGGAAGAATGAGAGGAAGGGGTGGGGAATAAAAGGAAAACAAAAGAGGAAGCACCAGGTTGACAAAGGGAATGCACCATGTGCTGGGGCAATGAGTACAGTCAAGCAGCACCAGTGGCACAGAAGCCTGCTGAGGGCATTTCTAACATTTCACACGTGTTCTTGGCAGCTTTGTTTCTTTGCCCTTTCTCTCCATGGCAGTAATTGCAGTAACTCAGCAACTTCAATGAATGTTTGGGTTACATAGTATATTTTAATGTAATACCTTCTCAGGGTATGCATTGTACACATTTTCTACATATATCACAAAGAGGAGGCTGTGTGCTAAAAAAGTATTACTGCATTTTCATAAAGCAGCTGCATAACAGAGTACTAAAGGAATGCTTGGCCAGAACTGTCACTTCCATGTACTGACCACAGCAGTGCTAAACTCAAAACTTACACTGACCAATATAAGCTCATTTAGGTGTGTGCCACAAGCACTCCTTGAATGTTAGCAAGTCAGGAAGGTGGATGGCTTAAATGAATAAAAATAAATTCAGTGCTCCAAGCTGAGAACCAGATTTTAAATCTTCCATGATAGTTTGCAAAATTCATGTTTTTTTTCATTTGCCAGGCCATAAGGACATTATTTTAAAATCAAAATTGGGTAATTTGTTTTTTTTTTTTTGTTTGTTTGTTATTTTTTTGTTTGGAGCTGAGAATTGTACTTTTTAAATTATTTTTTTTTAAAACAGAGTGAAGTTGCTGGATTACTTGTATCTGTTGCTGCTGCTGCTGCAAGGCTTGTTGTTGCTGTTGTAAGGCAGAAGAGAGCTGGAGTCTCTGCTGAGGAAGGCTTTGCCCAGGTCTGTTCACAGCAGAGCCAAGCTGAGACAACACTAAGAAAGGAGAGGGGAGAGCAGGCAGGTCAAAGAGGGCAGGTTGAGTTTGGCAGGGTCAGGGAAGGAAGACATAGGAAGAGAGTGTAACAGAAAAGAGGGATCAAGAGGATTAGTTTCAGTGTTAAACTGGAAACAGTGCAGAATAACCATGATCTACACGCTCTGTTAGTTGAACATAATTAGATTATGAAGTGCTTGTGGAGACACAGAGGTTTCTCATATTGGATGTTAAGCACACAGTTAAAGAAATGTTCCTCAATGAAGTCTGGAATGGAAGTTCTCTGTATTTTTTTATCAAGTGCGATGTTCATGTGATACCAATTTCTTTACACTTAACTGCCAAACAAAGCAGAAAAGTGCATGCTTTGAGATTATTTCTTGTATAATTCATGTGCTGACAATAAATAGTAAATTGTTCTGATGTAAGACTTCTTTAAAACCAAACTTCATCTCAGTGTGAATTTACTGACATACACACTTCACCACACAAGGAGGCTCAGCAAGCACATACCTGTGGCTTGAGGTTGCACAAAATTCCCTACTCCAGTCAGGTTTATTACAGCAGCTTGTTGGGCAGATAATGCCTGATCTTGAGTACATGGACCTTGGTCAGAGCCCTAGCAAAAATGAAAAGCTTGATCCTTATTACCAAACTTTGGTAACAATGAATAAGTAAATAAAGGCAGTGTGAAGGCAAACTTTTGAAGTGCCACTTAAAACCACTTAATGCTACATCTTCCAGTGCGTATAGGTACAGGCAAGTGAAACAAACAGATGATGAATGCCCCAAACCAGCTCAATTTTGGCAGAAATGGTATAATGCCTATCACCCAGCAGAAGTCCCACATAGTTGTAAACTTCCCTACAGCCAGGAGAGACTACAGTTCATGGTTGTAATCTTATGACAATATCCTGTCCCACTCCCAACCCCAGTCTTCAGGTGACACCTGAAACCATCCATGTGCAAAGGTCTTTGTCAATCAAAATGTGCCATGTCTGAAGCTTACGTTCACATTGGGCCACACACTCCTTGAATTCATAAATAACACAAACCCCGCTTTTACAATTTTATTTTCAGAACAGAACTGTTCTCACAGTAATCACTCAAATGGCATTAGTGAAGTCTGACCTAGTGTCTACTGAAGTCAAAGAGTACTGAATTATAATCTATAACTTAAATTGTGCATTGATTCAGAGGTGGGGAAATAAAGTATTACGGATGCAAGTCAAGCAAGCTGTATGGTTTATCTGTCAGAAAATCTTTTGAGCTGGTGCATTTCCAGAGTTGGAATGCTTCTTCAGAATAACCGTATGAAATAATGCCACTAAGACCCAAGTAAACTTGACCAAAAGACTACACATTAAGAAGACATCATAATCTTGATGGAAATGACTTAGAATGTCACAACTAACATTTGGAGAAAACTCCAAAACATGAGATAAAAACATATATATCCTGTTTGCAGCACAGAAAACTGCTAGTCTTTTTGGGACTAAGTTTTTTTCACAAAGCACTTGGACTACAGCACTATGAGCACACACATATTTATGCTTTGTGAAAGCTAAGGAATTGAGTATTTGGATGAGCTCATTTTAGCTCACAACCCTAGTCCTAGACTATAATGTGTGGTAAGACAGAAGTTCATTAGGGCAAGTCAGCCAATGCAGACAGTTCTGCTGGAGCAAACCATTCTGCCACATGAAGAATCAGGCTCATATCAGCTTTTTTGTAAATGCTCTTAAAAGTTGGATGTCTCAAAAATAAAACCCAATAGTATGAGCTTTCATGATTTCTTTTCAGTAGCTCAAGGAGTAACTGACATTTGCGTTCTGCAAACAAATCCCATTAAACTGTCCCACATTCCAGAACAAGGCCTGTGACACAGACTATACACCATACAATTAGAAAGAGGTATCTCATTTATGATCAGTTTACAGCAGAATGAACAAAATTATCATGATAAACAGAGTATCCAGCAGAGGATATTTGGCAAACAGAAGTCTGGTAAACATGTCTGGAAAGACAAAAGCTAAAGATCACAAAAGCAGAGCAGCTACTTCTCCCACATTGCTGCATTAGTGCTGGAAAAGGTTTTTAGGCACAGGTGGAACCAACCACTCAGAGTCTCTCATTTTGAGAACAGACAGATCAGTCTCTTTCAGGACTTCAGACTTCTTCAGTGATTAAAGCCTTTAATGCTACTTACAGGCAGCAGTAGTACATGTCTTAAGATTACAGCTTTAAAGCCACCTAGTATTTCCTCTGGTGCAAATGGAACAATTGTGCTGAACTACAGCAGTGAGGATCGTAAGCCAACTCACAGCAGTGTGAGAATTTGTACTTACTCTGTAGTTATCCCGATCATGGTTTTAATGCATTTATCTGACGTATCTCTACATCAGCTAGTAATAAACAGGACAACACTAAGCTGATTTTACACCTCATACAGTGAGTTGGCTCTCATGATAGAGTTAGTGCTTAGCCAATTGTTTCGTTACAGCTCTTTTATACAGGATATAAATAACGGAGAATAAACTATCTCCAGCCATGGCAATAAAGCCGCTGCAGTCTCTGCAGATTGAGAAGGGTTTGGAGGAAGACCTTTCTCCCTGCTGCTTCAGATCTACTGTGTAAAGGCTCATTTACTTGTGGAGATGTGGAGAATAGGAGAAACTGCTTGATCCATGCACCCCAGGCTGAGGGCTGTTAGCACACGCCTGTTCTCCCTGTTGCTGAGGACTACAGGTCATAGGCTGCTGAGACTGTTGCTGTGGAGAAAACTCTGACAGTGGCTGCTGCTGGAGTGGGTTAAAAGTAAGTGAACCACCTGGAAGCTGTTGAGGGTTAAAAACAAAAGGCATAATTCAACCAAACTGCTGAGTTTCTATTTGAGGATAAACGTGATATTGATAATGATGTACTCCTTTGAGGTTTGGCTTTGGTTCTGTTTGTTGTTTCTAAGTTTGGGTCTGTTTTTTTTTTTTAATCCTTTGAAATAAATCAGTTTATAATTGCTGGTGTGAAAAAGCCTTATGCTCAGAATACAAATTATAGCAAGATATTTTCACAGGAAAATAGAGTTTTATTATTTATATTCTGAAAAGGTAAAAGCTAGGCTTCAAAAGCAATGTATGTTGTTCTCCCTTTTGGAATAGTCCACTGAATTTTAATAGATGCTTCCAGTCAATGTACTGCAAGGTCTAATGTCAAAAAAAAAAAAAAACAACCAACAAACGCTTGAGTGAGACAGTCTTGATTCCTCCTCCTTTCCCCACCTTTAATCGCACTGATTTCAGCCAAATTATTCTTGGCTCATATGAGTGGCAGAGGTAGCTTGAAAGGATGTACTTCAATGTGGAATCACACATACAGAATACACACATATTCAGTTTTACAGAACAGCTCTACTCTGGTGTAACTGCCTCCTGTGCCTCCCCTTTTCTGTGTTTCTGGAGTGAGTACAGGAGTGGGAAGAGGAAGTACAGCTGATCTTTTACTGGTATTAATGTTTTAAAGCATGGTGCAACACTTGTGGAATGCTGAAACTGCATTTGCAGCTGACTTCAAGATCCGGGATCTCCACCTGGTTCTAGAATACCCTATTCTTTTAAATGGAACTGTGACATAATAAGGAACTTCTGCTCATGTTTGTACTTGTATGGATGTTTAGTGGAAAGAAAACATTTACAGACCTTCTAAACTCTGTATCTTACATGAACTTCTATTTCCATTACCAGAAGCTTTTTAAAGGTACTAATTACTGCACCTACCTGAGCATGCTGAGCCTCGGCTTTTAGGCATTATATGTGTAACCCCTGATTCTACTGTAGTTTTGTACTTTAAAGATAATTTCAGTTTAAACAATGATTTGCAACAGAAGTGTAGGTGAATCTTGAAAATAAAAGATTGTATTTTAGGATTAATCTCTTGAATTCAAATGTCAGCACATTTAGATTATTACTGAGAACTAGCTACTTTGTTATGAGCTAGGAACATGATTTCCACTTAGTATCTTTATGGAAATAGCTTTCTTGCTTATTCTAACCACTTTAAATAAGCAATTAAAATTTGCAGTAAATGGTTTGTCCAATCAACTGGCTTCAAAAAGATCAGGGTGGGGGACAATGCAGTACTAAACACGTCTCTAAAGAAATATAGGAAATTATCATTGTGTCCAAGTATATCAATTACCTGTAGAAGATTTAAGGGCCGAAGATTTGATGCATTTTTCAAACCAAAGGGGCTGCCTGTTAAAGAAAACATCTTTTTATTAGTAGGAACTCTTCTGTGTATTGCAATTAATAGACCTTTCCACTGGGATTATTTCTAAACATGGAAGTTGGAAAACTGGCTTACTGTACACTTAATACAATGCTGTATTTTCTGTCTGCTGATGAGTTCATAGTTATCCAGATTCAAATTTAGAGAGAGCTGACTAAACAGAAACAAATGTGTATCACTACTAATCACTGTACCCTGTAACATATAACCTGATCATGCATTTACACAAAGGAGAATGTAGAGAATATCACAGCAGTTATTCTTCAGTCATTCTTCTGGCTTTAAAACATTTTACTGTTTATACAGTAAATCCAGAAATGTCCAAGGGCTTAATGAAGTAACAGGCTCTCAGTTTCTCAATCACTACCAGAAAACAATCCCACTCAAAATCTCAGCAATTGCCTACCCATCCAAGGGCTTCTGGCAAGACATATCTGACTTACAGAGCTTTTGGCATTATTCTGCATGGCGCTCTTCAAAGCTATGCTAAAGAAAGAGGTACATGTGGTAAGTGATGAGGTGGGTAGAGAACTGATACAAACTCTCCAGTAAAATAGTGTCTGTCAAACAGAACTCCCCAAAGGTCTTCCACAGACCTTGCTCAGTTCACTACTTCCATCTGTTATGTGAGTGACAGCATAGCATGTAAAAATCTGTGACAAACTGACAAAGGTTGACAGTGTTTGAAAGGACAGAATTAGAATTAAAGGTGATTCTAGTGAACTGAAGAAAGGATCCAAAATTCAGTAACACTGAATAAAAAAAGACAAAGGAATGAATACAAAATTGCGAGTAACTAGCTTTGTGTATGTACAGCAAGAAAGGACATAAGTCACAAACATATCCAAACCATCCATATCACAAACTATAGAACACACAAAACAATCTTTTCATACAGTTTACATTTATAAACAAGTCACTATAACTCACTGTCACAAGATGCTGTTGAGTCCAAAAATATAAATGGATTCAAAAACCAAACAGATAAATCCACAGACTAGAAGCCTAGCATGGGATATTAAGCACAAAAATCCATGTCAATAGTTTTCAGCTGAGAATGTCTCAGAGCTGTAGATTTCCACAAGAGGCACGGGTTGTATATAAGGGATATTTCACTTCACACTTTTGCCTCATCTTAAGTTCTCTCCTAAGTACCCTCTAATGGCAACTGTCAGAGACAGGATATAAACTGGATGGATTTTTGGCCTAAACCAGTAATGCCATTCTTATGTTAATGTAATGCTGTTGCAAAAAATATAGATAAAAAATAGGCAGACCTCATTTGGGGAAATGTTAACAGGAATGTTGTGAAAGAGATGAGATGCATTTATTCTGCTGTGCTCCACAGTGGTAAATCAGCCAAGCTCAGGCTTGTGTCCAGTTTTGGTTATCACATTTTAAGAAGGATGTAAGCAAATTGGACAGTCTAGAAGAGAGTGACAGTTATGAAAGGTTTGAAAAGTACGACCTAGCAGAAAGAGAAGACAAATGTGGGACATGACAGCACGTTTGATACTTAGGAGGTAAAGAGAAAGGGTGAACAACTATTTTTAATGTCTGCAAGGAACACGCAGAAAAAAAATAATTTAACTTGCTATTAAGGAGCTACGTAAAATGAAACATTTTGTGTAGATGAACTACTCCAAACAGCCACCAAGGAAGATGGGAATCCTCAGTGAAGGTATTTAGTCAGTTTATACAAACATTCGTTCAGCATGTTTTAGACAGACTGTCTCTGTTTCACCATAAATGATGGATATCTTGAAGTCTCTTTTATCATTCTGATTTTATAATTATACTTCAGTTTTCGTTTCTTGTATGTTCAGAAAAGAATAAACTAAAATTTAAAATCCCGCTTTAATGAATATTGAGGCATAGAGATTTGTATAGTCATATTTGAAGGCAATACGGAACTAATTAATTGTCCTACTAGAATTGGAACATTTTGCCCAGAGAAGTTGTGCATTCCCCATCTTTGGAAGTGTTCAAGACCAGGTTGGATGGAGCTTTGAACAACCTGGTCTAGGGGAAGGTGTCCCTGCCCATGGCAGGAGGGTGGAAATGGGTAATCTTTAACATTCCTTCCAACACGAAACCATTTTATGGTTCTATAATAATAAAGCTGTACCAAGGACAGAATAAAATACTTCGCACATTTAAAGTGTGAGGCCTCTAAGTCATGCCTTTTTTCCTAGCAGTCATCGTTATCAAAGTTGTATATGAATTTGGAATTTATCTCAAACTTCCTAGTGAGTACACCAAACAATTTAGGTTTAGAGTATGTTTTCTCAGTCTAGCTCCTCAAAAATGAACCTAAAGCACAGCCTACACTTAGAACGCAAAAATACACATGTTGCTCCTGAGCTCCCGCCATGAAATACACCATCTATTCACACAGTGGCCACTTTTGTCCACTGTACTGGCAATATGTTTTCACACTGTTCCTATCTGTAGGGTGGCTTACCAACTTATGCACACTAACCTGCTTGAGAGGCAGACTGCATTGCAGCAGGCAGCGCATTTGGTACCAGACCTCCTGATGGTAAAATGCCACTCAGATTTATACCTGCAGGGGCTATGGCACCAGTGTTGCACCCCAACATAGGGTTTGAACCACTCATCAGTGTCTGCGCTCCACTGTAGAAGAGGAAAGACAATGCATCAAACCCAAGTGGTACAAGCAAATCCGAGTAACTAAAATTTTGCCCTGTCTCATGACAAGTAGCTTAACTGTTTGCTGTAAATGGGATTATGGATAAGGCATCAAGGCAACTTAAAATTATCATTATGCTTAGGGCACAACCAATACATAAACCCATATTCTCAGGATATACACTTTTTTCCCCTTTGGTATAATGTACAGAAAATAAAACACACGTGGTTCTTCTAGAAATACTGAAATACTGTCAGTCCTCAAAGTAGTTTTGAACTGTCATAACAAAAATTAAGGAACAAATTTATGTTTTCTTTCTGAACAAAAAAAATCTAATTAATCAAAAGTGATCAACTGCTGAACACTTTGGATGAGTAACTCAAGTGACTTATACTGGGCATCTTCTATTGATCACAGAATTTATTTAGTCTAAAAGGTAGTTCACATTATAACACACTATCTATTTCTGACAGCAGCAGTTACTGTTTTTTTTCTTTTTTTAAACCACAAAATGAGTTTTACGGATCAAAGAATGTTTAACCTCAATGTTTGATCAAATTCTTAGAGGACAAGTTGTTTTCTCATTTTTTACCTTTCATTCATAGGCACTTTAGTACCAAATCTCTTTCCATTTTTAGTTTAGAGTTGTCTACCCATGGTACTTCATCTCCCCTTGGATTAATAAAAAAGTTTTTAAAATTCATGAGAAAAAAACTCAGAAAGTACTCAAATTGAGGTTAAGCCATACAAAATCAAACTATAGACATCCAAAAAGCTGAAAACAATACAAGTCTTTCTTAACATATTCTTATAGTACGTGTCTTATATTTGAGAAGTCCAAATAGTTTCTCACAGCTTTTGACTTCATAATTACAATGTGAATGATCTTTTTGGATTGCAGATTCTGAAAAATACCTATCCCACCGGATGCTGGACAGTCGTGTACCACTCCCACCCTCCCCACCCCAACAACCAACCTTCCCAGGGCAAATTAAAAACCATCAGGACTTACCACACAGAGCCCACTACATTGATGAAGTTAAGTCCTGCAGGGTTTGCCATGACCTGGGTGGATGCTGTTCCTGTAGTAATGGATGTTACCATGGTGGAAAGAGGAATGGTCATTACAGGCAGTGCCTGGCTCAGAGACATCTGCTGCTGAGCAAACGGGGTTAACAAAGTGGGCTGAGGGGTGAAGCCTGAATCTTGGGGAGTAGGGGTGGCAGAAGGGGTAATAGGAGTTGAGCTCTGAGCATCAGGAGGGTGTGGGGTCGATGAAGGGGTGTTGGTTGGAGTAGGAGTAGATGGTTTAGGAGTTCCAGACCCTGCTCATTGAGAAAAATAAAAAATGCTAGTTTGTTATAAAAGGCCAGCCTTTCTGTATAATAAGGTTAATGGAATGTTATTTAGCACTGACAATTTGTTCCATTTTTTTTAGACCTCAAGTGTTAATTTTTACATGACACGAGTGTTGCAGCACGCACTCATTGTTAAGGACGCAGCATAATCACACAGAAAACCCACTCTCCATGCTTAAGTCATCAAGCCATACACCATTTTGTATCCTCCATTAAGGCCTCCCATATTTTATCACACATTAAGTCCTAACTCCATTCAGAAATACTTAAAAGTTTCTTAGTGACCACTTTAACGTAATTAATGGTTTTGTCCTAAAATGTTAAACATATAGTCTATATGCACTGCCTGTACAATACCACCGCTTTAAAAATGAATCATGGAAAACAACGGATTCAACAAAGAACATGTATTACTGCAATAATCACGAGGTTTAGTTATGCTTCCATTTGCCAAATTTGGCCAAATAAAAATATTTTTTTTAAATATTTAAGAACCAGAGGATAATACTGCATCTTTAAAAGTTAATGTGTAATTCCCTCTGCTTAAATGCAGACTGTACAGCTATGCTCGTTGTGGATGCAGTAAGCATGGTTTATCAATAGAAAAACAAAAAACCCCAAAAATTTGAGGTGTTTTGTTTTTGTTTTTTGTTTTTTTTTTTTTTTTCTGGGCTTTATTTAGCTTTCATATCCTGCAGCAAGAAAGGAAGTAAATGTGAATGTTGTGACCAGAGCCTTAAAGTAACAACTGTGTGCAGCAGATTTACACAATCTGTAACAGTAACATAAAAAGAGTCAATATGTTAGAAGAAAACTTTTGTCAGTTTTCTTTTTTTTTCTCTGTGCAAAACAAGAAGGCAGAAAAATTACACCTTTTGAGCTATCCAGATTTTACATTATTTAATGCAAAAAGTGTATTATAATACTGTGCAGAGTATTGGAATGTGCAGTATACAATTATTCATAAAAACCTGGAAAATGCAGCTATGATTTCTGATTGTACAAATCTGTTCTTGAAATGTCTCAAGACACACACATATTTTAAAAGGTGCTTATGATCTATAGCTATGATTGCAATGATCCTGTCAGCATTAATAATAATATTTGAACTAGGATGTCACTTCTTGGAATTTACATTTTAACACCTGAGAATATGGTGCTATCAGCAGCAGCATCACCACCACACTTGCAATCAGCAATGATTTGTAAAACAGTGCAGGAGTGTTTTTAAAAAATCATCTTATTGTTTATTGTATCACCACCTTGGGACTAATCAGATTATATACATACATAGAGATACAACTGCACCAGCTCCTATAACATATAAAAATGCTTAAATTATGTAAAGGCAAACTGATCTAAAATACTGTTTTTACACTGGAGGAAAAAAAAAGCTACACTTTGGACTTTTATCTCATCACATCATCTACCAGCCTTTCATAAATGAGATCATGCTAACTGCATAAAATGTATTAAAACGTATACACAGAGGGTGCATACATATATACAGAAAAAACGAACACAGTTACAATAAACATAAAATACATACAGTGAACAAGAGACCTGCCTAAGGCTGCACAACTTACACAATTTAGGGTACACTGTACACTTAAGTATCATCATTCCACAGGTTAAGTAGTTTATCTCAGGAAGCATTTATGCAAAAGCCTATGACTTAATGGAGAATTTAGGTCGTGACTCACTTTGTGAAGAGCTTGCAGGAGACATAGCAGCTGGAGAGAGCATGCTAACTTGATTAAGATCCATAGATTGTTTCCTAGAAAGACCAGGAGGCTTAGAAGGAGGAGGAGGAGTTGGGGATTTTAGATGGCTGCTTGACTGTTGTGGACTAAAAATATTACCTGAAAAAGCATAATTAAAATACATTATTGTTCTGTGAGTAGATGTTAACTCGAGTATTGTTAGGGTACAATTTTGTGAACAAAATAATCAGAAATAAAAAAAGAATATGCTTTTTTCACAAATAAGATACTAATTTATTTTCTTTTTTTAATTAAACATTACTAAAGGGATATGATGACATTTTAGAACAGGAAGAACACATAAGAAGGAGATGCCCAAGTCAATAAGTAATTACCTGAAGAGCTACTTCCTGAACTTGAAGGTAATTTGATAGGAGGAGGTCGGTGTTTTACACCTTTCCCCAATACTGAAGACTGAACAGATCCTGATATACTTTCTGGCTGCTAGGATGAAAGAGAAATTAATACTACCACAGCAATAATGTGAACTTCTGCACATTTGACAGAAAAGACAATTCAATTAATTTGTATTAAGACTTCTCAGCTATGACAAAATTACCTTCAAGCATTTCAGATTTTTATTTATGTATTTTAGAAAGTGAAGCTATGACACACTGTCTTTAGATCAAATATTTACCATCAAGAAGCAGCTTGAAAATGCAGGTAAAACCTAAACTAAGCAAAAAATAATAAAAAAAAAATTAAGAAGTTTCTCTTGCTTCTGCAACTCTGAAATCCCTCCTAGTAATTTTCACAAACGAACAGTGACAGACACACTTTAAGTAAAAGGACAATTTGGTCTTACTTGAAAAATCACATAATTTCATTTATTCACCATCTGTTTACATCTGCCATTTACAACTAAGATGTGTTCAGAGAACGGGGTCAGATTACCTGATTCAAAGAGTACATTTAAGTACATTAAGGAAAATTCTGAATGCATGGAAGTCAATATATATTTTCCCATTGACTTCCATTGGCTCAGAACCTCACTAATGTTTTCAGAGGAAAGGTGCTCCCTTTTTGTGTGCTCTTATGACCTACTTATCAGATTGTTTGAACATAAGTAACTTCAGCTAATCAAATCTGTACTTCTGTGTCACCCACAACAGATCCCAAATCCATAATTTCAATATCTGACACCATCAAAACAGTGTTTTGATGAGCTGACTCAACAGTGAAACACATTTACAGTTAGTCTATACACATTTACCTGTAAAGCAGGTATCCTGTAAACAAAATTAAAACTGCTGAAACTAGAAAAAGAGTCTGTCAGTATAGTGAATGGAACATTTCAATGCTGAAGCCTAAATTAGATGTGCATAAGGTAACAAAATATGGCATTCAGCACTATGCAGAGCCCTTTTGGAGAGCTTAGCTTCTGCTGATTCTCAGTGCTAAAAGACACTCCCTCTGTATGTTTCTAATTGCTTGCTAATTAAAAAGAAAAAAGGGAAATTCTGAAGACAAACTTTCTACTTTCTACTATTATATCCCACTTTCTTTACTCTGAAAATAAAGACTAATGTCATATTCAAAAGGGACTAGATCATTAAATACAGTAACCTGAGTAACTCTGATCTAGCTTTTGTTGGGGGCTTGGACAGCCAGACAGATGACTTCAAAAAGTACCCTTCCACCCCAAGTTATTCTATGGTTTTAATATATACACACAGATGCATATACATACACACACATGCACATGTCTGTAGGTGCATACACACATGCAGAAACACTCATATTCTTCTCTGCAACTGCTGGTCTCCGCACACTGTTCTGGCTGACATCAAGAGCTACCTCTTTTAGATCAAGGTTGTTGAAGTTTAAGAGCAGTTATTTAGGGGAAAAGGTAGCAAAGAAAATAGCCCAACGGATACAAAATTCCTTTACTAGTTGGACCCCTAAATACAGCTCACTGCTAGGGTACTGAATCTGACAAAGCCAGGAGCAGCAAGTGAAGCAGATGGCAGGACCAACAGGCTTCAGAACCTAGGAAAGCAGAAATTTCTACTGGATGTGTGCATATAAACATATGCTCTCTAAAGCTTTTGGTGTTGGGGTTTTTGCTGAGTATTTTAGGAACATTTCTGTCCCCAAAGAGAAAGTAATTTCAATATTTTTTAAAGTAAAAGCTTACTGACCTATAAAATATAACCAATAGCTGGCATTTTACTATACTGCTCTGTGAAAGGTTCATATAAACTGTGGGACAATGTAAAACCTTGGATCTACCTATACCATACATTGGGGGGTGGGGAGGGAAACAGAAAGCTAGAAGACATATTTGAACAGTGAAAACAAAAGTGCTTTCCTCTAACTTTTTCAATATACTCACACTGCATGATTATGACAAAGCAAAAATTCTTATAATAATCAAGTGCAAATGAAAGAATTGTATGGCTTGATAAACTCACTTCCATTTCCTTCCCTGGAGAAAGATGACTAAGATTGATTGATCCACCTGAATTATGAAACATTTTCACAGGACATTTAGCTTCATTTTGTACTAACTCCTGATACTGGTTCACCACTCTGAAACAAACAATAAGAACAAAGAGATCAACAGCTCTGAGCTTCAAAGTAGACACATATATGCAAACATGCAATTGTGTATGTTACTCAGTCATATGTTACATATTTTACACATAAGTGTATATATACAGAGATGCACATATATAAAATATATCTATGTATCTTTCTACTTTACATTCCTGGGCACTTTTCTTAGATTTATTCTGTTCCAAGTTTTCTTTTAATCATTGTCTCTTCCTGATCCATATTTGGAGGAATACGTAAAACAGAACAGCTCCCAAAAGCAACTGCAGTTCTTTAGGATGTCAGTCAATGGAGATCCCATTCCCTTTACAAGGGCTGAGTATTTTTTATGAAGCTGTGTCCCCTCTGCTTATGCTCCCTGTGGAACAGTCAACCCTCCTTTAACTCCAATGTCAGATGAGGACTCTGAAAGCAAGGGATAAATGAAGAGATCCACGTTGAAAGTACACCCAAGAACCAGTTATCTCAGCAGAAGTGATCACTCTTCTTTGAGCACCAGGGCAGACAGGTCTGATTCTATGAGACTAATAAGCAGTGATGCACTCAGGAATTCAAAGCATAAATAGCATCAGGCAAACAAGTTTAAAATACTGTTCTACAAATCAAATACATCTCTACTAATCTGAAAGAACCAAGATGAGGGAATACTGTTTCACAAATATGAGCAGAATACACAAAATGACCTTACATACTTGAAAAATCAAGCTGAAGACCTGTTGTCACTTATGCTCTGCCAGACTGACCCTCAGTGACAAACTGCAAGAACATTCCATTAGCCTACACCTAAATGCTATGAACTACACTTTATGTTGGTATAGCACTGATTCAAATATCTGTCATGTGACTAATGCAGGCATAAGCAAGGGCCCAAGACACACATCAAAGGCTGAAGTGTACATTTTTCAGCAATTTGATTATACACTGCCTTAATGTGGTATCAGAGTAATAAAACACCATGTGCTCAAAAAAGTGGTCCTTCCTCCTCTACTGTTTCTTCTTGTCCTAGTCCCTGAAACCCAACTCTTCATCCTGACAGAAGGATCTGTGAAATCCAGTAACAAACATGGTGAGGAAATAAATCCCGGTTAAAACTAAACTGTCTTATTACTGTTTTAATTTTCAGCCAACCAATCCCCCAATTCAGTTTGCAGCACAAACAGCATAAGTCTTTATGAGCACAAAGGAGGAAGGAGAAAATAAAAGCAAAGAGTTTCTTTATCAAAACTATATATTAAAATGAACATTATTATTGATTTTTGACCAAATCAAGGACTCCCTGCCAGGTACATAAAGGGGGGGGGGGGTGTGTGTGGTGGAACAGAGATTGTTTTTTAAAGGTTCTGTGCTCACATGCACAAATGCAGGTATCTATGTCATATATGAATATCCAAGAAACTACTTACTTTGCTGCTCGTTATCTGGCAGTTGCCACTCCTAATCTTTCTACAACTCATATATACTGGAAAACTGTTTTGTTACTTGCTTCTCTCAGAAAGATGAATCAAGGCATGCACAACACACAAAAAATAAGTTGTACACATCTTAAGTCCTAGATTATGTTTAGAAGTTCAAATTAACTACTTCCATGACTGCTAATTCACCATACAAAATGCCAAGATGAAATTCCTGCCAAGTGCTCTCAGAATTTTATTATTACCTGTGTAATCAGGAATAATAGTGCAAATTGCTAACAACATGCTTGAAATTTATGTATAAGCTATATTCACATATTTGCTTTTCTCTATTTTTCCTTGCTTGCTAAATACAGAAACTGCACAATATATTCTACTTCTTATGATGATTAATTCCTTTTATTTTCTTCATCTGCTCTGCATCTGTTTCCATAACCACAACATTAGCAGCCATAACGGCTAGAAAGAACAAAATCAATTATTTGGCATCAAGCCCTATGGTTATACATACTATGTTAACTAACCTTTCAGCATCAGTCTTGGAACCAATAAGGAACCTGAAATGTAAAATATAAAATACATTTTTAGTCATGAACTGGATTAAAAGAGTATGTTTTTATAACCACACAACTTCTAACAAATGTTAGTGCTGCTCTTCTTTCAAATCTCCTGAAAATACAGGAGATACTGTATCCATTTAATGGACTGGGTTATTATTTAGTACTTGAATTACGTATGTGGCTTCATAGCTATATATAACAGCATACACACAGAGTCTTCACTAAGAGTAAATTATTCATAAAAGGTAGAAAATGGAAGTTCTGTATCTTATACTTAAAAAAAAGGAACTGCTACACAACCACTACTGCAAAAAGTACAAGGGAAAAGTTATGTATAAATAAACATATGAACATGCTCACACTGAAACATAAACTTAAGCGCCCTGTATGTCAAAAGAACCCCACTTGTAACATTTTAACAAACACTTCATTTTCATTGCTTGACTTCACTTAATGCAAGTTTGATTCCTCATGATTTTCCAGAACTTCTAACAAGCATTCTCCTTCTGTATAACACTTATGGTTTGCAAACTTACTACTTCAGTTTTTTTTTTTCTAAACACAAACCTATCTCAAAAAAAAAAAAAAGTCACTTTATTTTATAGTAGAGTAACAAAAACATACTCTGAACCTTTCACTCTACATGACACAGTTCCCTATTGAAGAACTACCCAAACTTTTATGAACTTCAACTGGCAATCACAGAATTGTTAGGGTTGGAAGGGACCTCTGGAGTTCACCTAGTCCAAACACCAACTGTCTTAAAAATAATGGACTAGAGCAGTGATTTCCAAAAAATCCTGAAGCATTTAACACCTACAAATCCTTTTAATTCCCAACCTTATTACACAACTATAAGCTAGCACCATTGTTCTAGGAAGATCAATACTAAGTATGTGTGCTGGTTTTGACTGGGAGAGAATTTTCCCCACACTAGCTGGTATAGGGTAAGTTTTCCAATTTGTGCAGAAAAGTGTTGCTAATTCAAGGACGTTTTAGTTACTGCTGAGCAGTGCTTACACTGAGTCAAGGCCTTTTCTGCACCTCACTCCACCAGTGAGTAGCCTGGTGGTACACATGAAGCTGGGACAGGACACAGCCAGGACAGCTGACCCCAAATGTCAAAAGGGATATTGAGTACTATATGGCATCATTCTCAGCATATAAAGCGGGAGAAAGAAGGAAGTTGGGGACTTTCAGAGTTACAGCATTTTGTTTTCTCAAGTAACTGTTTTGCATGACGAACCCCAGCTTTTCTGCCGATAGCCAGTGTTCTGATTTCAGCTGGGGTAGAGTTAATTTTCTTCCTAGTAGCTGGCACAGTGCTGTGTTTTGGCTTCAGCCTGAGAACAATGCTGATAACACACCTGTGTTTTAGTTGTTGCTAGTAGTGCTTACTCTGATCAAGGACATTTCAGTCTCTCATACAGTGAGGAGGAGCACAAGGCGGCAGGAGGAAGCAGAGACAGGACATCTGACCCAAGGTAGCCAAAGAGATGTTCCACATCATAGCATATCCTGTCCATTATATAAACTGCAGAGGAGTCACCCGGAAGGAATTGATTGCTGCTGGGGTCAGACTGGGTATCAGCTGGCATGTAATGAGCAGTTGTATTGTGCATCACTGCCGTTTGGTTTTGCTTTTGTTGTTATCTCTCTCACTCTTTTAGTTATTTCCCTTTTTATTATTACTATTAGCCTTAGTATTATATTTTTTTTTAATTATCAAACTGTTCTTATCTTAACCTACAGGTTTTACCTTCCCCTAGTTCTCCTCCCCATCTCACTGAGGATGGGGAGTGAATGCACAGCTGCATAGCACTTAGGTGCCAGCTGGGATTAAACCACCACAGCCAAAAACCTGTCTGCAGGCAGAAAGTGGTGACAGCATTCCTTGCTTCGCTTTGCTTGTGCATGCAGCTTTTGCTTTGCCTATTAAACTGTCTATCTCAAACCATGAGTTTTCTTTTACCTTTCCAATTCCCTTCCTCATGCTGGGGGGGGAGTGTGGGGGGGAAGCAGGGGACACAGATGGTGGTGGAGTGAGCAAGTAACTGTGTGGCGCTTACTTGCCAGCTGGGGTTAAACCACAGCAGTATAGAAACAAACAGTAAATAGCTCAGTCTGGGGATAAAACATCCTGAGTACTAAGAAGACTTTAAGATTTTAATAAATAAGATAGGAGAAGAGAAGGCTCAGGGGATACCCTATAGCAGCCTTCCATCACCTAAAAGGGGCCTACAATAAAGCTGGAGAGAGACATTTTACAATGGTCTGGAGTGACAAGAGAAGAGGGAATGGCTTTAAACTGAAGGAGGTAGATTTAGATTAGACATTAGGAAGAAGTTCTCTCCTTTGAGGATGGTGAGGCACAGGCTGCTGTATCCATGGCAGTGTTCAAGGCCAGCTTGGACGGGGCTCTGAGCAACCTGGTCTAGTGGAAGGTGTCCTTGGCCCATGGGGCAGAGGGGTTGGTACTAGTAAGCTTTAAGAATCATTCTATGATTCTGTGAAAATCAAAGTAACTTTTACTAACTAAAAAGTCCTCTGGCTTACTGATCTTTTTCTTACTGAAATTAATAGGGCATATTCTGCTGCAGATTCCTCCATACAAAGAATCTGGTACAATCAAAAAAAAGGCCAAGAAGAGAAAATTTTTGTACAGCCACAGGCAACGATAGCAGACTCAAATTCAAAATGATGAAGCTTATTAGGAGCTCATATTTTCCTTCATCCTTTATTTAGCCTAAATTTCTCTGCATAAGGGTAAACATAATCAAGTATTATGTTTTAGTAGTAACAGGCTTATTTTGATGACAATCAAATTTATGAGTAACACTAAAAAGAGTGTTAACAATGTCTCACAGTGTCTCCACAATTTGAGAGAGTTGTCTTTTTGTTGTTGATGTTGTTTTTTTTTATTTAGTTTTGGTTTTTACAATATATCCTTAATGTAAAAGCATATGCAGATTTACCATAAAAGTACATTTAAGACATGATGGTTGCTTGAATACAGCTTTTGTTTTTGTTTGGTTTTGTTCATTAGCTGAATTTTTCAAACAAAACTCTTTGATTTCTAGCTCTGGAGTATTTTTATGACTGAAAATAAGAAATAATGTTTGTCTTCCTTCATCTACCAGATCACAGCACAGTTTAAAAGAGTATGTAACTTACTGTGATGGAGTTAACAGGTTGTCATTTTCCTCATCACCTTTGAGTGTCTGAATTTTACCATAGTACAAAGGATTGCCAAGAGACTGAAAAATGGTCAGTTTTGTTTTTTGAAGCTGATTACCAACTTCACATTCAAACACATAATCATCTTTTATTTCCTAAAAAGACAGAATAACCAGGTAAGTCCTACCAAGTAATAACAGAAAAAAGACAGGAAAATATGCTAGTTCTATACAATACACTAAGAAACACTCTATATAAAAGTTAATTAATTCTTGGTAAGAAAGGGTGCATTATAAAAAATGTGATTTCAGAAAAAATCTGAAGGGATGAGAAGAAAGTTTATCTTCTGTTGCAAATACCAAACTATTACAAAAACAAAGCAGACTGAGTGAACATATACAGAAACAGTTTTATATAAATTATGATGATGCAAAAAATTTTATCCAAGTAAAATGTTGAATATTAAGGTCTACGGAAATATACTACTTTTTGCCAATATGAATCTACAAAGGCATATGCTGTTAATAAAGATATTATCTTGCCTCTGAAATTGCAAAGAATTAACTAATCTATGACTACTGATATTGAATGACTACTTCTTACCAAATCACATATTTTATACCAAAAATCTTAAGGTTCAACTCAAACATTGCAGAAAGTTTTTTAAGAGGTATTTAATATTAACCTTTCCGAATTTAACATTTTGATTTTAACAGAAGTTCTTTTCCGTCAGTCTTTGAGTATCTGAGTAATTTGTGGATCAGAGTTCTTTCTTTACTATGCAGCAACAGCACATGTTACTTGAAAGATTAAAGTTGCTTTTCCTTGTACTTCTGGAACACCTGAGAAAATCAAAAGTCCAATCACATGCATTTTGCACTGTACAAAGTTACAAGTATCTGTAATCATCTTCCTATGTCTACATAACTCATGGATGATTAAATTGGGGGAGGGAAGATTATTTCCTCATTACATTGATTTTGCTGAAATAGGAGGCATTTTAACTAGAGACAGAAATTTAGCCAAGGGTCTGAATTACTCACATGTGCTGGCCAGACAGTTGGTTGCGAGTCATCAGGCTTGATAGACTTCTCCACTTTGGCATACTTCTCCACCTTAAAGAAAATCAAGATATCATAAAAGAAAGAAGTATAGTTTTATTGGGACAGAGACAATGTAGCACACCTTTTTGGTTTTAACAGTGGCTGACATAATGTTCTTAAAAAGTGAGTGCAACAAACAGGCCATGAGAGCTTGATACTTTGTACAGTATCTATTCTTTGCCTAGTGCATTCAGAAAAAAAGTAAACTGGGAAAACTTCAGGACTTTACATTCATCTAGTTACACCAGATTTGCTATGTTAAACTTAATGAAAGTGCAAAATATGGCTTAAGACTACAGATTTAAATCATTGCTTGCAATGTGGAATGGCGTATTTGTTTTGCATGGTTTGTTCACACTGTTTATCCCATCCAAACTATCACATTGCAATTGCAATGTATTCCAATGTGGTTTAGCTTGTGTTTAGGCCTCACAAATAGAAAAATAACTTAAAATCTTAAAGTCACTCCTATTTTTTAAAAGGTCATTATTTGACATTGGATACTCTTTAATCACTTCTTCACATAATATAATGTTCAATACAATTGCTATTAATTGCTAATGGTAACAACTGAACTTACATCCACTTCAGAAGGCGCAGTCAAGTAACAAGGGTTCTGTTTCCACATATCTACACACTGGAAGATGAAAAAGCAGTATTAAGTGTTTTAAATAAATAGCTAGAAGTACTCCCATCAGTGTCTCAGAACACTTACATTTCCAGCTTTAGAAATTTTGAGGTCATACTGCTGGGCTCCTTTCCTCTCCTTTCTCTTCTGCAAGTAGTCAAGTAGCCGGAACTGAGGTGGAGTTGAATAGTGAGCTACTTCCTGCTGTCTGTTCAGAGATGACCTTGAGTACCTCTTGAAGCACCTATAGTAAAATGACAGCTAAGCTTGTAAAACCATCAAAATTAAATTCCCCACAGCCTATGTACGCATAAAAACATGCAGGGAAATGGTAAAGTGTTTGAAATATTAATTTTAAAATGCTATTCTGGATTACACTGTGTGACTCAAACTCTTGATTTTAAATTTTTTAAAAATAGTAGCATACTGTTCATGTGTTTGAGCACTAAGAATAAGGTTATTTTTTAAACACATAACTAAAGTACACTGTCAAAATGAGTAACTCACTGAAGTTGTCAAGCTTAAAATATTTGTGTATTTTCACAGGTTTCTGCTTATGTAACTGTAAGGTTATAAACACAGTAACTACTCTTCGTCTCATGCCAAACTCACTGGTGCATTAGTGCTGTTCTGGACATTCATTTAACACCTTTGGCTGTTATTCTAGTGGAATGTTTGTTGATCACCAAGCTCTAATTTTGAAGACAGCTTGATCAATGTAATTATTTATACTTTTTTAGCATTACCATTGGTTGCATGTTAACACAGCAATTCAATGCAAATCTACTTTTAATTATTTCAGTAATTCTGAGAGACCATTTTAATTCTAGAGACTGAAAGCAACTCTTAATAGAACAACTGTGAACCATTTCAAGCTTTTGTGGAAAAAAATGACCAAATAAACACAATGTGAAAAAATTTCAGTGTTTTACATATGGGAAATTCCACATTGCACTTAAGTTTTCTAAGATTCTCATATGCCTACACTTCTGTTTAGACTGAACATCAACCATATAAGTAATTCCCTTGATTTCCTCCTTTAGGGTTAAACCTGCACATAGCTTTTAATAACTCAGAGACTAATATATAACATACTCATTCATATATTTTAGGTTACTGAGCTGCCATCTGACTCAGTTTACATTTGAATTACATAAAAAGGACAAAATCAAAACTGCAATATAAGGTATTATGTTACAAAAATTATATACATATTCTTTAGGCAATACAAAAATAAGCATATTACACTATCTACTTCTAACTGAAATAGTACAATGCACAGCACTTAAAAAAAAAGACATAATTTCTTGATGGTTCCTCATATTCCTAATACTTAAGTATATATTGTATATGAGCAGCAAAATTTTCACATAAAGCATTATTTCTATTTTTCTTTGAAAGACTCCATAAAATTGCAAAGTCTCAACATGCTTTGCACTGAAAACTACCGTTTCATGGGGCGAGTATTCATCTTCTGCTTGTTGTACAGGAGTCTGTTTGTAGTACAGGTCACTGCTATTGAAGGATCAAGACACAAAGGCTCTGCTGTAGCCAAAATAAGCTGGCTTTCAAGTAGGAGTTTGTCCTCCTGTAATATATACAGCTATTAATAAATGTAAAATATATGAAGACTTTTACATTAAGATGATATCTACCTATGTGCACATAATTTTAGAGATAAGTTAGAAAAACGGTGGGTTGACAGTCAACAAAAGAAAACAGTCAACAGTTAAGAATCACTGGCCATTAGGAGTTACAGAGCTTTGGGTGAGGCTTCCAACAGGAAAATAAATCCTTTTGAAAAGTAGGGAGCATGCTCTGTTTTAAACACAGTACTAGTTGCAATGAAATCAGTTATTTGTCAGTGACTTATGTTGATGGACTGACAATCCGTCTTAAAGAGGACCTACCTGGGACTTTAGATTACAATTTGAAATAGAATTGAGCATGGTTGTGGCTCTGAAATACAAACGAGCATATTACATATACACCATGCTATCCCACATTTAATTAACTAGAACTGTACAACTGTAGTTAGAATTCTCTTTATTGTAACAGTATCAACAATAAAATGATGCTAAAGGAGCAACTGTGTCATTAGACTCTAACTGCTCTTCTGGGGCCTGATTGCTGAAGATGACTAAAAGAAGGTAAACTTGTTAGAGTAGCTCCATTAATTTTTGGTAATGCAGAATGACAGTAAGCTCCAATTCTACAGAACTTTGGGCAAATCCTATTGTTTTCTATGGCATCTTCTGGGAAGATGCTATTAGCAAGTTAATTTGGAAGCTCTCTGGAACATGTACCATCCACCATTGTGCACATCATTGACAGTCTGAATTAATTAAAAAAATATACATAACCAGTTTTGCAGTAACTGCTAACCCACCTGTGTCCATTTGTGGTTGTCACTTGTTATAGAATGCACATCACAAATTAAAGTCTGAGGAAGAAGACATAAAGGTAATTAGCTTTCAACTAAATAATAAATTTCCTAATATATGTTCAATAGCAGTTTATACCCAGTCGAGGAACTACTGTAACACTGAGAAATGACTTAAAATGCTTCTTACCTGCATTGTAGGACGCAGAAGAATGTGCTTGCTTTGGTATGTTGGAGATTTCATGTTACCAGACTGCCTATAGTCACGTATTTCTGCTATGACACATCCACAGTGAAAAATATTAACCTAATTGAAACAAAAAAACAACTTGTAAACAAAAGTATCTACCAATCTGCCTCAGTCCCTGCCTCCAAAAAAAAATTGGATCATATAAAATTCAGTAAAACTATGAATAAAACTAATGACTAATCTTGTCAGACCAGTGGTCTTTACGTACGTCAACATACCCAACTTACAAACTTCAAATGTCGTTTTTTCATAAGCCAGCAGTGTAGTTTTAAGAAATCCCCACGCCAAATATATCGTAATAGCAAAGAATAAAAGACATTTTGCTAGAGCATAGAGTTGAGGTTGCTTGGCAGCCTTAACCAAAGCAATCTCTCTTATGTCCCTTTCTCCCCAGCATCTTTTTTTTTTTGCTATGTATAACAGTAAAATATTTATTTGGGCATTGAATATTACAGTTCAAATGCACAACTGGTTTACATCTGGTTGGAATCACCTATGTGAAGCATTCGAAAAAAAAAAAAACAAGGTTTATCTAAAAAAGAAATATTTGTTTTTGAAAGTAAAACTTTCAAACCTGAGATTTTTCTAAAAGATCAACCAAAATAGGTGGTAGTTCCTCTGCATCCAAATATTCAAGCAGCTCTCCTTCCTCATAAGGCAGCCGAATGGTCTCAGAATCTAAATTGAAACAAAACATATTGCTTTTTGTTTGTCTTTCAAGCTCAGACATCAACAACACGAAATATACAAGCCTGCCGCATGAAAAAGCAGGGCCAACCTACTGAAACAGGCATTTTTTCTACAGAGTATTAATTTTTACATCTATTTCTGGAATAAACAACTTGACAGAAGGAACATGAAGCAAGAGTAGCTTGGATAAGCAACTCAGGATGCTAAGAGGAAATAAGAGAGCAGAAGGCTACCAAAATGGCCCATAGGTACTGATTTACATTGCACCATCAGAGGCCATTTCTGAGCACCTCACAGCTTTATGTAAATTTTTAGTTCAACTACTGCCGTTTTTTGGTTATGTTAAGTTTATGTTTTGGGGATTACACTACACGTAAAAGAGTTACATGCAAGCAATAACACATTCTAAGTATTTTTAGAGCATACTGAGTATTTTTAAAAACTGAAGAGCAAAAACATTACCTGAACCATTTTTTCCCCTGAGCATAAGTGAATAACCCTCATTTCCTGGATAGAGGTTCACTACCAGGCATGACAACGTCTCCTGCATAACCAGCTTCTCAAGTAAGTTCACATTTCGTCTCAGCTTCTGCTTTAGAAGTAAACATTGCTCATGAACATAATACTATCAAGTAATCAGTAGAAATAAAAACAATTAATAGAATATGAGCACTATTTAGATTAATGATGAAGCATACATCTAAAGAACCCCAGTTAAATTTAATTGGACTGTATTCAACAGAGTATATACATTATGTATTATTATACATAGTTATACAGATTTTTTTTAAAGCCTATTTATTTAAATTACCCCCCCTTGAATTAAAAGTCCAGAGACAGTTAACAAAAGTAACTCTTATGTTACAATGTTGTCAATCTATAGTGTACTATCATTTCTGTGAGCATCATTTACACATTGCTTTATAATAGCAACAAAAAATTTAGGACTTTCAAATACTCCTAACAGAAGGAGATATTTCTTTCTAGCATTAAAATACTGAATTACAGCATTTGAAAGCTTTCTTAACTGGCTTGCCTTGTCTGTATTTGCTGAAATCTGACCCTGCAGCTGCAGAGACTATTGCTTTATTTAACTATACGAACCATCTTTTCAAGGTAAAAAGAGGTTTTTCTTAATTATTATGTTTCAAAGACCCCATATACACCCTACTAATTAAAACATAATTTAAACAAATGAGTTTTAAACCTTGGAGTTTTACACTTTCTGGTTGAAGGCTCTAGATTTCACAGCTGAATACAAGGTCTGAGTGGAGCCATCCATTGCAAGTTAACCCTAGTATGCTACTAAGACTGCCGAACTGCTCATTTCACATACACTCAACTAAATAGAACTGGCCTGTTTCTTTTTGATCAGATTTATCTTTTCAGAGATACCGACAAGAAAGGAAGCAGAATCACTACTTATAAGGGAACAAACTAAGAAAAATATACTGAAAACAAAATCCCAAATCCCACAGCAATATAATCCAGCACATCATTTTAAAAGATATACGGAGGGAAAAAAGGAAGAAAATCTTTCCATCTCCTGCTATGCAATTTTGGAACCACTGTCCCAAGTTAACTCTTCCCCATAAATCATGAATGACAGTGACTACATCTTACCGGCTTTTACAGTTTAGAAGAGACAGACACTACCACAAAGAAAAGGACAAAATAGTACATAAATCCTGGAGAACTAATGAGGAAAGAACTGGAGGAGGAGTAACGGGGGAAAATACTTCATGGCAACAACCGAGACTGCTCAGGAAAGCAAATTCTTCATATAGGACTCTGCAGATGCAGCCTGTTATGCAAAACCTTCTTCAGTTTAAACTCCTATTAACCACCCCCCAAGCTACCCCAAACCAGGAGAATGCACATGCTCTGCCTCAATTTTCAGATACATCGCTGAGTAGGTGATATAACTATTGGGCTTTTATTGAGACACAGTATGAAGCAGCCTGGGGCACAGTAAAAGCCATTTGAGAACAAAGGAAATACTCAAATACTCTGACATCTTTTCTCTCAGTAATTTAGATACTGTCATCTTTTAACGGTGAAAAGTTTTTATATTTTTCCCAACTGTTGGTCAAATTAATGCTTTTGTATTTAGTTATGCAGTGGCATTAGGAAGAAAAGAGTATGAGAATTCTGGAAAAGCTGATTTAAAAAAGGATCATCAGGTTACATAGGAGACGTTAAGAACAAACAAATTATTTATAGTAAAGTAGCATTTAAAAATAGAAAAGCCAAGCTATCTGTCACGCCTCCGTCCTTGGCTATGACCAAACGCAATGTTTACCTACTCCTCCAATGGTACACCAGTGTTAAAATAAAATGATGATTTTATCATGACTGCTTTTGTTGTCCCTCACTGTAGCATCTTCAATTGGTTTTCTCACTTTATGACTGAAAAGTTAGTCAAAAACCTTTAAACTAAGAGATCACCTTCATAAAAAAGAATAATAATAAAAAAAATCTCTTGCAGCTATTTACTGTATCTCTGCAAAGCAGGAGTCTAAAACAAGTACCCTGAGTTCTCCCCTTGACTTTGGGCACTTTTCATTAACTCCAGCACCACTTTATGAATGCATAGAAGATGCACCTTGGAAGGCACAATTTTGTCACAACTTCAACAGAACTATTTGAAAACTAAATTAATGAACAATGCAAACCATTACAAGAACTGTTCTTTCAGGAAGCAGAAAAAGCAAAGCTGAATTTTCCATATATTGTCTGAAAAATAAAACTCAACTTGAAGCATCATTTTTTTGGTTACAAAATACAAGTAATAACCTGAAGCCTAAAGATGTTTGTGACCTAGCTGGACCAAAATTGGACCCCAAGAGAAAACTGAAACTCATAACTAGGCTATTGGCTGTCATGCCAATAGAGGCTAGTATTAATGCAGCTCAAAGACACGGGGCACAAAGTCTCGGTAGTGGAGGCAAGAAAACTTTTCAGTTTCATAAGTAACAACTACAGGAAGTTTCTGGGGATCAAGCTTCAGGAATACTGTGATTTGAACAAAGTCAACTTGTTTTTACTCTGATGAAGTTAGCTTTGAAGTGCATCCTTACAGTCAATTGTTTCCTCACCTTATGCATGCAAATTCACCACATTTTCTTCAAGAACAGAAAAGTGCATGCAATATGATGCTTTATACAATACCCCAAATACATCCAACTCTGCATATCATTCATCACCATTATAGTTCAATCAAGGATAAAAAAACCCTACTACTAAAACTAACAAGAAAGCCTCCAGTGTTAACTGGCTCAGCTACCTCGCTGTAAAAATGCCTCACTTTTGCACAGGTCCAACATGGAACTCAGTATTCTGAAGCTTTCATTACTCAGATGTTTTTTAACTCCGTATGCATTTCAATTGAGAACAGGGAACTGAGCAGTGATTTCTTTTTTTTTTTCTTTTGTAGCTGAGTTTTTCAGATTTACCTTCCTGACGTATACACTTCCAGCCCAAAGACCAACTCCATTTCCACATTCATATTTAACACTCCTTCCAAAATCACTGGTTTGATTTTAATTTCTTTAAACTTTTATGTACAGGAATGCTGCACACTGGAGTCCAACTGAAACAAATTACTTTAGATAATCAGCCCCCTCCTTGTAGTGTCCATGTGCACAAGCAGAAGAGATGCTTGGGAAGTAATGAAGCTGGGCAGACTGGACTAACAGATGATGAATAATTAATTAGTACTTTGTGAGTTCCTGTGGAAAATCTGATTTTCCCTATGAACACCAAGAATAGTCATACTAAGCAATGGATTCTGAAACACTGATGCTGATAACACCACATAAGGCATTTACTCTGGCCCTGAACTTGACCACAACTGACTTCAGCAACACAGGATTAAAGCAGAACAAAGAGGTGACTTAAGCCAGTGCTGCCTTACTATTCATAATATATCACCCATTTTGGATTGGATCTCCCTCCATTCTAGACCATTTTTTTGAAATTCTCTCTTTTCATACAGAGATAAGCATTTCAAGAGTCTAATATCTACAATCCTCTGCCAGCATTCACCTTTATTACTTTTTAAAAGCAGATTTAGGGTTACCAGATAGTCATCAGGCCATCCACCACCTTGCTTTCATTTAAAACTTAACAAAGATATTACAGTTTAATCCACAAAAGTCATAATAATTGTTCCTCTTGTAGTCTTAGCTTTAGGTAACTACTACAGTAACCAGAGTTTATTCTTTCTTTAACAAAGGAATTAAGGGAAATACCCTATTTTATAAACTTGTCTGCACAGACAGCAATAAAAAGCTTCTTAGCAATTTCCACTTACCTTTATCTCAGGCTCTTTTTCACATTCTTCTATATATAAATCATATAGTTTTTGAAATACAGATTTTCTGAAATAAAAAAATAGTAAATAAATAAATTCCAAAATAAAAAATAACCTTAAAATGTAACCAAAATTAAGCCAAAGAAATGTTATTTAAAAACTAAATACAGAAACTCTTACTACCTTCCACTAGATAAATATTTTCTTTTGGGAGGTCTCTGACGGGCACTTTCAATGATATACTAGAAGAAAAAACAAAAAATAAAAAAAAACCCATGTATTACAATGAAATTATTAGTAGGTACCATGCAAATTTAGATCAGACAGCATTCTATGCATACAGAAGGTAATTACCTGATATTATACACAACTGTTTCAGATGAGTACTAAACATGACCTGATGTATGCAATAGTCATAAAAAAGGACACAGCTAAGTTTAGCTGTGAAACGCAACCGTTCAGGGCTACAGCATGAGTTGCACAAAAAGTCTTCATTCTACATTCACAGTTTGTTATTACAGTAGTAAACAACACTACTGTAGTTAATGTGGTAGCATACTGAAGTTAACATGCTAAGATACAACCAAATTTATGCATAATAGGTCAACAACATTTACAAATTAAGTACTCCTCAACAAAACCAACTTTGAGAAGTTTAATTTTTCCCTTCTTTCTTGCTTTCACACTAGTTTTCTCTATAGAGTCACATATTATAAATACAACCCATGTACATTAAATATTCAAATTTTAAAAGACAGATATCCAACATTAAACATAGATTACATTCTAACAAAGTTTTTCCTAATGTCTATTGTTTGAAATATTTTGACTAACAGCCTAGTTCAGAATTTCAGTCAAGAGATGTTCTCTCACAGAAATATGTATTTCCCACAACAAGATTCAAGATCAACATTATATCAGGTGTCAGCATGAAAGAACACGAATGTGATGACACTTGCCTCTTTATTCTAACTAGGCTACACTTAAAAACACAAACAGGATTTTGCTGTGTGTTTCTGACAGCTGTCTCTGTACAGCTCTGCTTATTTCACAGACCACAGATTTGATGGTGTAAAAGGATAAAACTAAAGTCCCGTGTAGCCTATCATCATTGTACCTGATGACGTTCTCTGTATAACAGGTAAGAGAAATATATGACGCACCAATTTTAGTGAGAATTTCGCAAAACCAGTGTTATATGTATCAGTGATTATTTATACACAGTATAGTTACTTAATATGCTCCTCCATTGCTTTTCAGAAGAAATATAAAAATGCAATAGTCATTTTTAACTGTGAGACTAACACATTATGTACAAGTAACTGAACTATTCCTTACCTCTGCACGATCCAATGCCAGTTCTAAAGCTTGTTGCTGAAATAATTACAAAGGGTTTTTTTAGAAATTGTATTAACTGTTTGAACATCCTTATAGATAAAAAACACCACAAAACGTCTATTGCTACTGACACAGATTCTTAGAAGATGGGATCAATCATTCTTTGGCATATACTAAACTTAGCAGCTGAAATCTTACATGACTGCATCAACAGTAATTAATCCCACTACCAAGTGTCTATATTTGCAAGCTTTTGGCAAAACTATATTTCAGAACAATGAAAGGGCCCAATTAAACTCCAGGTAAGTCAAGAGAAGCAATGCATTCACTTCAGCGGCAGGTGGATAAAGTCCTTAAGAACGTATCTGTGACAAGCACTAATAATAGTAAAAAACCCCGTTACTGAAAAAAAAAAAAAAAAAAAAAAAACCCAAAAACGAAAACCCTTAGACA
>JASSUY010021970.1:0-45675 GCA_032466535.1 Forpus xanthops
TTTTTCCAGTTCTAGAAATCCAGTTTTAGGAATGACACTACCAAAAGGTAATTGTTCTTATTTATTAATGTTATATCAGGTAGCTGTTACGCAGTAGCACATAGAATGTAGTAACAGTGCATTTGCTGCAGCTAGATATCACTGTAGGTATCAAATAAGACAATAAGGACAAAATTACTTATTTTTAATTCTAAAAGGAACTGAAGGCAAATATAGATTCAAATCTCAAAATAGACACTCAGAAAGACTGCAGGTGGTAAGGTGTGCAAAAATAAGGTAGATCTGCCAGAATTAATTGATAAATACATGTTAGGATAGTAAAGAATAAATATGTACAAGAAGCACAGTCAAAGAAATACACACAGAAGGAAACTTGGGCTGGTGTTTGAATGAGAGACTGAAACAATTGCTCAAATACTAAAGATGTGTTACGTTGTCTGTAGTATAAACCAAGATGCAGACACAACTTTTAGCTTGGAACTCCCGAAGCTGTACATCTGTAGAAACTGGGATGTTACAACAAAGGAAACATCATTGTAGAGCTATTGTGGTACTCCTTCTTTTCATTTATATCATACCTTTGCTTGGACTGTTAGATTGAAGAGGTTGACCTTGTTGTAATCCAGTGTTTTTTTCAGCATGACGTTTCCATCTCCTTCCCTTATATGAAAGTAATCGGAGTTTGGACCCTATTAAATAAATAAATGCCATAATTCACATGATTAACAATTAATTACATTTAATTTTCACTTCCTACCTTTATTACTGGACTATTCATCATGAAGGACCAGGAATTTCTTAACCACCCCCACTGAAAATTCTGATCCTGTTTAACATGTTTCTATTGCCTCTCTCATCGATGCCATTAGACTTCCTATCTGATTTATCTCATTCTATGGCTGAAAACTAAAAGCAGATCAGATTAATGGCATTCAGCTTCCTTTCACCACTATAAAAAGAGCAGAGAAAGCAGGATCAGATGCGAAGATCTCCACTGCAGATATCTAGTGTTAGCTGAAATGATCTTACTTCAAGTGTCTTACATATACACCTCATCAGGACTGGAGATCAACAGCAAATCAAATGCAGACTTTATGAAGAGGGGGATCTGTTTCACTCCTGCTTCTAAATAGGACCAGTGAGTTCCTCAGCTGTAACTGAGCAGTGCCACAAAGCATTTCACACATGCTAAGAAACAAGACTCAGGGCTCACTGCACGCTAGGCTGATTCTGTGGTATAAGCTCTAATTTTAAATGGCCTGTATGATGCTAGCTTTTTGCAGATTTGTAATCTGTAACATGTGTCTGAAGACAGCTTTCTTGGATCGCATTCCAGGCTGTATGTTGTGTAAAACATAGATGGTGTTCACAGTCTGTGACAAACAGAAGGCACTCACCCAAAGACTGTAAGTGATGGCACTGAACTCAGGTGAAAAATCTTTATCCACAGCTTCCACTTTTATAATTGTGACATCTATTGCAGTTACCTAGAGGAAATGAAGACCATCAAATGCCCAGTCACAGTCCTCTTCTGGCTGTGCCACCTCCTTAGTATATGCAATTCACTTCCCATTTCCATTTTAGGTTAGATAACTGAAGGTTTCTTATTTACCCCATGCCTTCAGCAGTACATCCAACCCAGCCACACTCAGAGAAATGTGTACACAAGTCCCACAAAAGTGCATGTCATGATCTAATATCAGTGTGATCACACTAGAACCTCATACGTTTTGGCCCCAAAAAGTAACTTGAAAATATCACAAGATAAAACATTAACATTTGCCATAACTCACCTCTGATACTGAAGCACTGTACTGAGATTGGAGAAATTCTGGCGAATTGTCATTTACATCTTCCAAGACTAAGTTTCTTTTGTTCTCTACCTCATTATTCTTCATAATGGAAGCAAAAGATACATTAGAAATGACAGCAGTGAGGCAGCAGCATACAGCTAATATTTCATCATCTAAAATGATTCATCACTCTAAAATGAGCTCCTCAAAGAGACAGCCCTTCAGTTCTAAAAACTGCAATGAGAAAGTCAGACTACCGTGTGTAACAATGGAGTAAAAGTTTGTGAAAGTAGTTTTAAATAAACTTTTTAAGATTTACCTTCGGTTTTCTGTGAATGAAGCAGCACATTTAAACCAACACAACTTCTAAAAGGTACTCTTAACTCCCTGCCTCATATTGGTAAGTGAAATAGTAACTCAGAAAACAATAATTCACATTAAATTTAGACAAAAAAATACTTCATACAAGTCTGTCACTTACCGTTCCAATCCGTTGGCAAACAATGGTATAGAAGAGATGCACACTCTAAAAATCAATAAACAGGCAAATAAATAATGCAATCTACGACCTGTTAATATGATTGTCAAAAAATGTTCATGTCAAAATTATACAAAATGACTTCTGGTAGCTGGATCCTCAGGTGTGTTGTCCCAAACCACACTGCTTACAATGTAGAATCATAGAATCATCGAATAGTCAGGGTTGGAAAAGACCTTAAGGTCATCCAGTTCCAACCCCCCTGCCATGGGCAGGGATACCTCACAGTAAACCATGTCACCCAAGGCTCTGTCCAACCTGGCCTTGAATATATAGCAAAGTCATTACAGATTGCTACCCACCCACCCAGATCCCACCACCCCTGTACCTGACCATTGCCGCTGGTGGAGAAATGCCAGAGAATACGAGAATATGTATAAGCAGCATGAAAAGTGTTTTAACCCATGTGGAGAATGTCCAAATGAGAATGTAAAAGTTGTAAGTACATTTTCATCAGCTGGAAATCTTGGTTGTGACAGTGATATTTAAAATACCTATGGGTCAATTCTGCAAGTATGGTGCTACTCTGAAATAGTATTTGTATAACAGCTTCCACTTCCTCTGCAGTACTACACCTTTTCACATTCAAAGGCAACTTTACCCAGGAAAACATTAATACTGCTTTATTCTCGGTAGTCCTATAGAGCAAGAATGGCCTAGGAAGAAAGGCCTCTCCTTTTGTGCATCAACCAGCAGAAGCCAATGGTTCTATTCAGGTGTAAAGTTCAGCACTTACATAAATATTCATCTGATTAAAGATTGCCTTCTACCAAATTACAGCTAATCGATCTCACTTGGGTGAAATAATTCATGCTACTGCTAGATGTGTTTTAATGGAAGTGACACCTATCATAACTGTGGATTTACAACTTTCATTAAAGTGTCAATACATGATTAGGGAAGAACCTGTCTGACTGTCAGGTATCAGGTAAGTTTACAGGTGTAGGAAACTGAAGACACCTAACAGCAGTACTGGAGGTAGATACTGAAACCTGTGCTGCTCTTTCTGGTGAGAGAATGAGCAATTACAATTAATGTCTTCATGCCACCTTTTATCCACTCGTTAAGAGAACCTTTATATCCAGGTTTTTACACAGTGAAAATAATACCTCAATAGTATCAACATCCAGTGGCTTACGAGTTCTCACTGTTGCATTACTAGATCCAGAATCATACACCAGCTCCACATATAGTAAGTGTTCAGTGAACAGGTTCTCACTTAATTTCAGATTTACATTGGGTGGGATATTTGTAATCCATTCTATAACACCTGTAAGAGAAAGCGTAACGAATTAGATGGCTTTATGGAAAAGAAATCCATAAGTTCATTTCATGTGTGTTGACAACTGCATTGCTGGTTACCTTTGGTTGCATTTCATATTAGTTTGGCGTTTTCAACTAAAATATCAGCTCTCTTCAAGCCCCCTTATGCACTCTGCAAAAGTGTATTGATACGCTTTTAAAACCACACAACCCCACTTTTCCCCATCTATTCCACTCTGCAGCACTATCTCCAGAATTACCAACCTTCGCAAAATTTATACCTAATTTTCCACCATTTTCTGCAAATAGCTTTTGGCTGCAAAACTGTTTTTTCACACTTAGTGTGAAAGTGTAATCAAAATGTAACCAAAGTCAAGGAATAGAATCAAAATGAGCAAGAGGCTGGTCAGGGCTGTATGGGATCAGTGGCAGTATTATCCAAACACAAGGGCATTTCCTAACTCTTAATTGAACCTATCAAGCATATAAAATCCAGTGTGAATCTGGATTCAAGCGTGCTGTAGTTTAAATGTTGATTTTGGTACAGAATGGTGAGTGTATGGTCCTTCCTTTAGTCTGTTCCTAGATGTACAGAACACTGCAACATGAAAAATGCAGCCTAAGAATCAATTTTAATGTGGTTTTCTACATGCATTTAGGAACTGTTGTCTCAAATATATGTATATAAACTTATATTATAAACTTATATTATAAACTTATTTGTAATTATCATGATCCATATTGGACTATCATTTCAGTAGTGAATGTACAACTTGTTTGGTTAAACACCAAATCTGTGTTTGAACGTGCATTTGAAATGCATCCTTTTAAGCCATCCAGTGTGGTGCTATGGGCAAATATATTAAAGTAAGCTTACTCATATTATCAATATAGTTATGTTGATGAAACAATACTTATCTTCTCATGGAACACATTATCCATATTGCAAATCTATAATCCTCCCTCCCCTCTAAATCTTTCTTGAACATCCCCAATATTTTCCACAATCTTCAGGAAACTTGCTATCTGTGCTTGTTTCTTACTCTATTGGTTTTGTACGCTATCACTATTCATTTAGGCTGGTAAACCCTTTCTGTAACAGTCCCATCTCTGATATCCACATATAGACTTGTGGTCTTGGTTTCCAAGTGCGTGAAGGAAGGGAACCTTGTCTTCTTCCAACAGCAGGGAGTGTCTGGAATGACGTTAGCTACCAGCCCAAAGATACTGGTCTATAATTACATGTAAGGAGAAAGTCCAGGCAAATGGCAGTGAGCACAGAACAGTTGGTCAGAGTCTGTTCTTGTAGGGAATGTTTCAGCTGTAGCATTTAATGCTTTCCCTTCTGTGATCACTGTGTATACACATACAGAGAGGCAAGGCACATCCTGGTTGCAGGGTTGTCTTTTACAGACTGTAGCCACAGAGAGCCTGACCCTTTAGCTAACAGTAGTAACCTCTCTGGTTAGCGGTGGGAGGAAAAGGAGGATGGAGCTCTGCTCTGGACTGCTTTTGCAATGTAAATAACAAAATCACTTGTGCACTGAGCTCTCCAGCAGTCACTGGACTGCCCCCAGTGTGGGATTTTGTCTCCAAGGCACAATCACACTTTGCCAGCTAGGCTAAGGAAGCCTACAAAATGTGGGATAAATCAATGTTAACCCTGTCAGGCTGCACAAATTACCTAATCATTAGAATAACACAGAGTGTGCTACATTAACAAAGTAATCTAGGACAGAAATTGCAAATACATTGACTGGCTAGCATTGATCCTGTAACTCCCTGCACTGCAAGCCTGCTTGTTCCTCTGCACCCCGTCTGCTCCAACAAAACAAACAGTTGGCATTCAGAGTGGCTCCAGTCTGCAGTGGAGGCAGAGCAGGGCTGTGCTGGCACTGGTTCCTTACGTAGGAGGAAAGGAAGACATCAGCTCCTATGGACGGACTGGACAAGGTGAACTGTAGATATTGGAACTTTCTGCACTTGTTTCCTTTCACCTTGCCTGCTCTGTCTGTTCATACAGGGAGATCCTTGGATCAGGGAATTTTGAGGCTTATATTCATTTGTTTGAACAGGGCTTGGAGCAACCTGCACTAATGGAAGGTGTCCCTGCCCATGGCAACGTGTTGGAACTGGATGAGCTCTAAGGTCCCTTCCAACCCAAACCTTTCTATTACGATTATGGCCATCAGCATTCCATGATTCACCTAATCAGTATGCCATGTAAGCAGCTGCTGCATCCAGCCATGAAACCTATTGTAAATTAATTAATACAGATTCATTATAAAATACACCAACTGTGTGAAGCATTGAAGTACTATGCACATTAGGGAGCAAATCAGACAACTCTAGCATAGAATCATGATTTTTACCTGTAAATTCATCCAAAAAGCCTGTCAGTGTGAGTTCTTCAGGGATTGTGTCACAATCTATAGTTGTGATTTCTAAAAAGAAAAGGAAAAGTCATGCACAAACAACACAGCAGGACTGTTGCCAGAAGAAAGGCAAGGTAAAAAAGCTTATGCTTTATATAAAACCAGATGCACACAGCTCAAACCAAGCTGAAAGGCATTCATCATGGTGGCACCCTGACATGATTTCCAGGGTTTAAAATGATTCATTACACAGAGTAGGTTAGTGTCTTCAACCCAATCTATCTTCACCTAAAGAACGTATACAACGAAGAACTTCACAGCTTAAAAAAAGGATGTGAAAACATCCAGCTACAGAATTGTCCTTCCTTTGTACCCTGACCAGACTGAAACTTGGTGTTGATTGCCTAATAATAACGAATCACTCTTGCTTAATTTCCTGCTGAACCATCCGTGGAAATCATAATCGAAACTACTTCTGCACCCTGGCCTCGCAAATGCTTTCTGCTCCCAAGAGCACTGTAAACAGAAAGCTATTCATCACTGACATGTTAGCAAGAATCCGAGAGCTCACAGTAAAGGCACACTGACAGATTTACCCGAAATGTATTCTCCTTACAGTGTTATAGAAGTTGGTGCTTTGGAAATACAGTTTTTTTCCTGAGCAGTGGCTTTCATGCATGGATACCTCAGTGCCCTCTCTTCACATTTTCTCTGTCTGACAAAAAGTGACTTTTTCCCTAGATCTGCAAACTCTAAATGCAGAAATCCAGAAACCCAACAGATTTTTCCCTCCTTCCCTGACCATAATTACTCACAAAGCTGTCATAATGCAATCTATGCTCTTATGGATACCTGTGCAACTTCTGTGGTCTCCTGTGGCTTTGCACCAATGCTGGGGGTGTTCCCACTCTTCTCCTTGCCCTCCTTACTGTGTATTCAAAGTAATAGTTGGTAAAATAAGTAGTGGGCTGTTTTTGCTTGGCTAGGCAGGTGCCTCCATGCTTGCACCACTCCATAGGATCTCACTTATAAGTGAGCAGTGGACAAATCTGCATGCAAGTAAGTGAACAAAACCCTAGAGAATACATTCATAGTCAACAGCTGCAGGTGATGGGTCTAATTCACTGTGTCCATCTTTGAGTATTCAAAAGCTTGCTTAGAAAAGCAGGATTACTATAAAAGATCAATAAAAACGGGAAGTTGGGGCTGGTTGGTATGTTACATCACAGTTGAATAAAGCAAATTCAACCATAAAATAAAAACCCTTGTTGCTTTTTTTCCCCAAAGAAAAAATTTCCCTCAGCCATTTCCTGGTCATCCTCTGAACCTACCACAAGCAAAGGAAAGGCACTTGAGCCTTTTCACTGCTGTGAAGATCCTCTAGAAGGGTTGAAAGGCCAAAACGATATTAATGCCTCAAGTTTAGGAATGCAGACACCGTTTCTACTCCCAGAATCAGCTACTGGACAGCACAGTTTTCACTTCTGGAAAAACTTTTAATGGTGTCCTTACCACTCGGACAAATACCAGCTGTAAAACTGTAACTACTCCCATCTAATTTAGCAGAACAGCAGCAAGGAATTCAAGTGATCCCAACCTCAAAGCTATAAAGCCCCAGACTGGACTGCATCCTAGGTATTTTGTTTAATGTCTGCTGCAGATGTAAAACCACCAAACCTGAAAAAGTTCAAAAAGAACTTGCAAACCTCACTGTACATACAAGAGCAGTGGTTTTCAGCTTGTGATCAATGAGCCTCTACAGATCACATCCATTGGCACTATATTGCTTGCTTAGATGTTACTTTATCAGTCAACACATCAACATATTTCAATTTCTGGGACTGTGATTTACATGAATTTAATAAATCTTATTCTATTCAATTTCAATAAAAGTAGGAACAGACTCACATGCATCTATAATAACATCAGTACTTACTCTGTGCATCAAGACCGATGAATGTAACCCAAGTGATCAAAGCAAAAACCAGAGATACAGAAAGTGCCATGAATACTCCAGAAGAAATATTCTACTGAAAACAGGATGGTCACTTCTCATATGTAACACCTGTAAAGGATCATTTCATCTGTCATGTAAGTCTGTTGTTGTCTTGACAAATGCTTCAGTGAGGACAAGGCAAAAGATTGGAATGAGCCTTCAACAGCAACCCCCAAACTTATAATGTGCTTATCATTTTCAGCTTGTGGGATCAAAGTCCCTTTGGGGCAATAAAGAGAACCAACAAGGAAATACAACTTTTCATGTTACAGCACAGATAAAATCTATTTTTAATAGCTAATATAATGATAATAAATACATTAGCAGGATGTCCTCACCAGTAAGAGAGAAACTTATATATCGCCTGGTATAGAGGATTAAATGGGGTGTCAAAAGGCAAAGGGATCAGCATTGCCCCTTTTGATCTCCTAAGGATGCAGAGTATTTTCTCATAACTCTGTTCCACAAGGACTAAGTACAGAATTCCTTCTGCAAAACCAGCAGGTACTATCTGATGCAATGAAAACAAACACCTCTGAAGCGTGCCTAGTATTTAACTGGTTGTATACACTGAAAATAGGTTTAGCAGGCAGTTAAAGCATTTTACTTCAATGAAGTTTCCACACCAAAACCCAAAAGACACTAAATGCTTGCACAGAACTTACAAAGACTACAAATGATAGTGCTTATCCTGCAGCTTGTTCCAATCATTTAGAGGGAAATATACCTTTAATTCAAAGGAGCAACTGATTACACAGTAAGGCAGCTGCTGCCAGACCAAGGTCTTTTCATGTTTGTGCTAGCATGTTTTGTCACTATGGATACTAAAGTAATTACTACAGCTTGAATGAAAATGCAAACTATAATGAAATTGCATATAATAACTGAAAATTAAATTTTCATTGGCTTTCCCAGCCTTACATTATTGAAATGGAAATGTGGGAGCAATTCAAGCAGAAGTGATTAAAAATATATTAAAAGAAGTTCAATCATGAGCGCCAGCTCTTTGGAACAAAGGCCACATCCAGCCAAGATTATTCATCTGGTAGTAGCATTACTACTAGAGGCAATTCAGACAGCTTTTTTTTCCTCCCGTTTGATTGCTCCCTGTGTCCGCAATGGCCAGGCCTCTGTAAGTTTATGTGGCAAAATACAGAACATGGATCTGTGCACAAAATACCTCCTGGGAAGAAGAAAAGGGAAGTGAAATCTCCTGATCTGCATCCTGAACAGCTTCACACCCCTTTGTGCTGTCACAGCCAGGATAGAGGCTATATAAGCTGACATTTGTACCAAAAAGTTCTTCTAGCAACTAAGCCTCTTGATCACTGGAAATATTTATGTGCTGGAATCTTAATCCACTAACAAGGATCTACTTTTTGGGTACTCCAAATCACAAGCAAAGAGGCTTCAACATTTCCTGGGACTTCTTTTGGCTGGAAGTGATAAGAAGCTGCATAAGACCTTAGGGGATAAAACTCCTGAAGATCTCCTTTGTTGTCTAAGTTCAGGCAGCCTGGAAGCTGAACAAGGTAGGCCATTAGTGTACACAAACCCCAAACCAAATGTAAGTTAAAGATCACCTACAGGCAGGTGTAGAATGAAAGCTGCTGCTTGGGTGAAACTTAATGCTGCTACCCACTGTTTATAAACTTCCATCTTTATATTCTTCCTTCTGGCTTGGTTATTGTTCTCAGGGATCAGTAGTCCAAACCCAAAGAGAAGCATCATAACAGTCTCTACCATTGCCACCCATGTTCCATAATGGAATCAGGCCCATAACAGAGTTCAGATGAAGTTTGTTTTCTACACTTAGCACATGGGGAAAAAGGAGAATGGAGACATACATTTAAGGTGAGATGATCTGCAAAATCAAAACAAGCTGTAGAACAGACAGTAACACAGCCCACCAAGGTTGGGGTGGTGGAAATAGTGATTTTTTTTCGACTCACACTGACCACAATTAACCAAAATATGTCATCCCAGTAGCCAGGTATATCACCAAGGACAGCACTGCTTGCTGAGCACACAGGGCACAACAGTGGAAAAAAGCAGGACACACATGTCTGCAAGTGACAGGCATCTACTAAAGGCTCTGTGGGAGTGCAGATTCCTCCTCAGACTGAGGATGCTGCCCACTTGCAACAGCACATATCAAATCAGTACTCAAAGCCCTTGTGATTCCCAAAGTAGAGGAGCTCATGCAGCCCTGTGCAGCTGTCTGTTGCTGTAGCCTCCAGACTGGCTGATGGTTCCATCAACCTTACTACCATGATGCTCAAAGACAGGATGAGACATTAACCTCAGGGACACAGCCAGTCTGGGCTGTCACTTGGCCTCAAGCCTAGAAGAGCCTTTGGCTGGTTTTATTTATAGCTGTAGCCACAAGGGGATTCAACAGTAAATCTATTCCTGTAACAAGACAAGTTTTACAGAAGTCTTCCTAAGTAACAAGAAATAGAGAAAAAAGTCCCTCAGAACATAGTGATACAGTTCAGATTAGATTTCACCAACAGCAGCTGCAGGAGGAATGTCTTCAGTGTATGTTTATGTACACCACTCTCTTGGATGTAAGTAGTAACTTAAGGTTTTAGGTTTGCTTCGAGTGGAAGTGCCTAAATGGAAGCAGGGAACTGCACGTATGGCTCAAGCAAGCATCTGGTGCACAGAAGCAGTTTCCCAACACAACACAGTGTGTCCATACACTCAACAAGAAGAGAAAGCAATGCTTTTCAAAAAATTGATTCCCTTCTGGCAAAGGGAAGTGTCCTCTCAGTCACATCAAATGTGCCCATGCTATTCATAGATTTATATTTGCAGACTGGGTCAACTGTATGTCCACATTTCTCCTAACACATTATCTTGGAACCATCACTGAGCTTAAAATTCCAGCTCCTTCTCCAAGATTTCTGGACACCAAGCAAACAGACACAGCTCCACTGTGCAGCAAGTGACAATAAGACATACACGGTAGCCTTCCCAGCGTACCAACTGCACACATACGGGACATCCATAAGGCAATTTCTAGAAGCAGAATCATGGAAAGTAATCCTACTGACAGATTTAACAACTTGTTTACATGGTATGATCAGTACTGTGGCAGTGGAAGGTAAAGTTAAACATGCTTTTAACATGGCTTAGTTTGACATTTTGCATACTTGGGTCATGTGTAGGGCAGCTCACTCATGAACTTTAAATCCAGCTTCAAAACTCAACGCAGATAAAAACTCCTTTGAGATTGTGTAGATTTGGAGTAGCTCTGCATACAATGATATCCTGTCCTTGACAGATAAAAAGCCTGCACTGTGATGCTGCAATTTAAGCACAAATACAGATGACTGAGACCATCAAGCAACGTTTACACTCTTACAAGTATCCAGAAAACACTCACACACTTGTTAAATTGACAACATTTATTTCCATTAAACCAAGACAGATGTTCAAAATTAATACAAGATAAAAATTCAAGGTGGCTGGCAAGGCAGGAAAAGAATGAACATCATGTATGTTATTTTTATGTGCTCAAAAATATTTCTGAATAAAACAATACTGGCACATTGACCTGGCACTTTCCCCCAGAATAAAGCCAGCAGAGTTTCCCCTTCTCTTCTAGTCAGTAGTTCTAGGAAAACTAAACACACACACATGCAGCCTGTGACTTTCACAGCAAAGTTTACCATGGGCATTTGGAACAATCATAGAATCCTCTATGAGAAGTCACAGAACGTAGCAAAATACTTATTCTACTGCATTTTCATACCTGGTTGATTTTATAATATTTCTTCTTTCAACAAAAAAGTTTTCCAGTGGTTACTGTAAGTGCTTAAAGCTGCATTACTATTTGCAAACAGGCCTGAGGCATTAATAAAGCCTTATTTGATACAGATTAAAGCACTCCTGCAATATTACCACTCTTATTCTAACTCAAAGCCATTGAAATCCAGTTTTGCCTGTTGAATTTGCTACAGCATTGGACAAAACACACAGTAAACAACATTAATTTTTAATTGTTTCAATAAAAACCTTCTACCTTGAAATCTGTATTTTCAAGTATTGCTATCCTACGTCTTCTAATGCCTACTGAGAATCCTCAAGAAACAAGACAAAAAGAGCCTGAATGGAGAGAAGAGTGCATTTCAACAATGATCTCCCTCTCCCTACCCCATTCCCACCCTTCCACCCAGGATCTTGCTAACTTGATTCCAAACTCACAATTTATTGTACAGCTGTGGCCTGGAATAAGCTTTCCCTGAGCACTCTTTCTACCTGTTTCAAAAAGTCAGAATATGTTTACTTTAATTCAGCCATTATTATTGCCATTATTGCCACTTTCTTTGCTAATATGAAGTGTTTTCTAGACAAGTTATTTCGTTTTAGTAGCCCTGGATTTTATACATATACAAACTTGTATTCTATTGCTCCAAATACAGGACTTGAAAGTGCATCTGACTTCTAAACAGTGTTATTCAGGCAGGTTTCAGAAAGTAACTAGACCCAAAAGATCTACATGCGTAAGTCTTCATAATGAGATATCTCCACTGAAAGATTCAGAATTAATAGCTTATCTGCTTGGAAATTTAGGGACATAGCATCATTAAAAGAGAGAGAACTGCTTCTTATCCTAGATATTAGAAGGAAACAAAACACTGTTTTGTGCAAGAGAAATTGGATATGGAGTGGGAATGAGTACTAATTTCACACACAAGTAAGCGAGCGTTTCACGTGCAAGATACAGTACTGCATCATCATGGCATTTCTAGAATCTTTGGAGGTCTAGTCTCTACCTGTTACCCACCTTCACACCAATGGGAGTCGCACAAGATACAGAAGGAAGCCTCAGAACTGCATTGAGATTTTGTTTAAACTACTCTAAGGTATTGTCACAGACTTTAAATGCAAATCCCCAGAGGGCTGACCTAAAATGTACCACCAAATACTACAGGATATAAATATGTATATCCTATATATATATAGGTGACTCGTGTTCGTGCTGCTGACTGCATTCACAATTCAGTAGTTTTGTTTTTTTCCCTTTTCAGTATTTCTAGCATACTAAAAGGTATATTTCTGTCTTCCCCCATAAATAAAGTTAGTCTGATAATTTAACTTTGTAGGTTTATAAAGTATTTTCTATGCAAATTAACATAATACCCCCAAAAAAGCAATTAAATTTATGAAATAGTATATTTACAATTAAAATAAGTACAGACCTTATTGGATTTGCATTCATATATCACACAAAATAATTTATAAGGCTTAAAGTAATAAATAAGTCACTGGAGAGCTTTCACAGATGTGCATTCCCCGTACAGAGTGCAGTAGCTTCAGGAAGCAGTAGTGGATTCTGGCTAAAGGTTGTTTCATGAGTTCTTATGTTGGGCGGCCTTGACCAAAACGGGATTTTGACCTGGATTAAGAGTACATAAGAAACACATGGACATTACTACTGCTAGGATTTTCAGTTATTGTCCAGTCAAATCTGTCTAGTACAGCATTAGAATTGACTTTCACATTAAAATATTCATTTTCAAAATATATTACTGAGCAAGTTGCCTTTCTGCCAGGATTCCTGTATCCACAAACTACATATTCATGCAGAGGTACAAAGCTGAAAGAACTGTGATGTCAAATATCCTCTTTTGAAGTCACTAATTCTACAGAAAGAAAGCCACATACTTTTTTTTTTTTGACAGAAATAAGACCTGTGAGAAAATCTCTGACATATTTGAAGCATCCAGCCCATGCCTTAAAAGTTGGCCAGCAGCTTCACTGTAAGCTTCAGCTCAAAAGGCTCACCTGTTAGCCAAACAATGGCCATTTCTAGGATCCACAACTGCATGAGATGTGCCAGCTTCTCAGTTAATTTTTTTTTACCCATTTAAGGCATAGCAAACCAATAGGCAGTCATGTACGCTTTTGGTGTTTGGAGTTTTTTAGGTTTGGTTTCTGGAAAAAGGGTAAAGAACAGGCTAAAGAATCGTGGCTAGCACTTTTCTAGTTATCCATAATTCCACTTATCCTCTTTATAAGGACTGTAGTGATAGGACAAGGGGCAAAGGGTTCAAACTGAAGTTCAGGTTAGATATAAGAAAGTAGTTCTTCACTGTGAAGGTGGTGAGGCACTGGCATATGGCGCCCAGAGAAGCTGTGGCTGCCCCATCCCTGGCAGTGTTCAAGGCCAGGTTGGACAGAGCCTTGGGTGACACGGCCTAGTGTGAAGCATCCCTGCACATGTCAGTGGCTATAAAGCATTTCTTCCAGCATGGGTGCAATATTTTCATTGCCTCAGCTCTAATTTAATTTGAAAAGGAAGCTTTCACACCATTTATCTTTAACCTGCTGAAAGAGATGCTGATTCAAAAAAAAGCATATGAAACAAGACAAGTTTTTCTTTAAACCCCCACCCCCAACTTGAAATCTATGTTTTGCTTTCTTCTTTAATTTAAAACCTTACCTGGCATTCTTCTCAGCATTGCTTTGTCGTGCACTGACCTGCGCTGAGGCCTTTATCTGAGCTTCAAGTCTGGAATAAATGCCTCCTGCATACTGGAAGCCAGAAAAAGAATCCCAAAATTATCAAGTTTTGACACTATTCCAATGAATCAGTAATTCTTCAATAAAAAAAAAATCACTAATATTCAGCAAAACGTGTGGCATAATTTGTGTCATAATCACAACCCCGTACTGAAACCTTTTAAACCCATCCTGTTTTCCACATCCCATTCTTAAAGGCAGTGAACTGTAACTATTAAACTATTTTACCCCAAAAATATCATGCTCTGAACAAAGCAAAGATTGATAAAACTCAGTTCTGTAGCTTAAGTGTTGAATAGGTATTTTATTTACCAAGGCTTACTTCAATTCTGTAAACACTACATTGTGACAGGACAAATCTTACTTCTTTACTGTCTTTTGACTTGACTCGATCAAGGTCTCCCAGTCTCATTTTTATTAAGTGCCCTGTGATCTCAGACATTCTTCTCTGATCTGTCAGAAAAAAAGAATATTTACAACAGAGGTTCTCCTTGCTACTGAATACAAAGTCAGGAGCATTAGAGGCACACTTTAGTGATGCTGTATTTGTAAAATTAGCTTTCTTTTCAGCTCCTATAGAAATCTTGAAAAAACAAGGTCCTAGATCCTGACACATAAGGTAACTTCAACAGTGTTGTTGGCAGATAGTAGAATGAGCCTGAGGCATTTCACTGAGACCACAAATCTCTGGGAACGGTTTTCAAACCAGCTAAAATGAACAAGAGTCTCCTGAGAGATTAAAGAAGGTGGAACAAACTAATAGAATTCTGAATATTTTTAGTCAGAAAGACTGGGAAAGAGAGAAGTGAATGTTTATCTCTGTTTACCAGCACAGACAACATGGCACAGGGATGCAGGGAAAGTTATTTGCATACTTATGTGGTTATCAGATGACACAACTGCAATCTCTGCAGGTTATGTGCTGACATTTCAAATAAAGAACATAAACCACAATAACATACACTTCAGGTGCATATTTTCTTTTTCTCCTGCACATTTTGACCTCCTTTCCAATGTTTTCCAAGAGATGAGGCTCAAAGCTACCCATTTATTTTTCAATCTGTGCGCAAGACTACAATGTATAGTTTCATATAGTACCACAAATATTTTTTCTCATGTAGCATAAATGAGAGTGCTAATAAATGCCAATCAAACCTAAGAACATTTTCAAAAGGAGATCCTTGCTGTATGAATGTGCAGTTTGGAGCAGTCTGAGATTATTGTGTGGTTTGGATACAGCTGATTAGTAATTAACCTAGTCAAAATCCTATTCCAAATGAGGAGCAACTATTAGTAAAATAAGTAATACAATACCCAAACCCCACTGCTGTATCTGAGATTAAATTCAACATAAAGGTTTCTAAATGGCTATATTTTAAGCAAATTAGCCATCTCTTATATGAAAGAACCATTTTCTTTGCATAATATTAACTTTATGAAAGCTGAAGTCATGCAAGAACAGACCATCTTCTCTTTGAGCATCTTGGTTGAATCTTAGTGACCTTGAGGCATCCCATTTGTTCTGCTGCATACTCACACTGTTTAGAAAAGAAAGATGCACACCATGTTACCAGTCACACTTCACAATTAGGGATATACTTGAATATGTTCTCAAGGATTTTGAGAATTACTTACATGAATGGAGATGCATCTCGGGAACTTGACTATTGAGGAAAGAAAAAACATGTTAAGTATGCTGTAAGGTCAAGTCCAAAACTGAAGAGAAGTCCTTGTTATTCAAGACAGCCTTCACAGCTGTGGTTTTACCTTGTCAGATGGCTTCTCCTTTTTCTGAACACTAGGTGAAGAAATCACTTTCTTTGGGTGCTTGTAGGACTTCTTTGATTTCTCCTTTCTCCCTGCTAATTGAAACAACATCTACTCATACCATCACAGACACTTGGAATTTCTCAACTACACAGCTACACAAGGACTTTTTCCCCCTCTCTATTCCTTTACAAAGAGAGTAAATGAACAGGCTATTTTCCTTTTGTTGCTGTTGCAGGCAAGCTAATACACACAGATTACTCAAATGCTTTCCCATCAAAAGTGTACAGGTGCTCAAGTACATATTTAAAATGCAGCGTGGTTACACATAACAGCACTACTTTTCTACTGTAAGGTTAAAAGTACAATAGAAGCTACATCTTTGGATGTATTAATTCAATCACCAAGATGAGTGATATGAGACCAAACAAGTTTAATTCAAACTACTGAAATTTTCAGTCTTATTTTAAACAGACTGGTACACTCCAAACACTTTGAGTTAAGGCCAAAGGAACAAAGAACTGCCTCTGTTCAAGTAACTTCTTAGTAGGGTGGAAAAGGGAAACTAGGAGGCAAAAAAGAACAATCTTTTTAGATCATAGAGAGCTTATCTTCTAAGCAGACACAGTTCTAGTCACATTCACTATTCATTCCACTACATAACCAGGAGAATATTCTGCAAAACCATCATTGTGTAGTTACGTGAAACTTCATAAAAGCACTTGACAGCGTTTCCTGCAAAATACACCCTTAATCAACTCTGAGGACATCTGGGACATGAACAGTTGCAGTCTGCCTCGTTTGCCAGTGATTTTGATGGCACTGAGCAGTGGGGTAATTTGTATCCAAGCACAGAAATACTAGAAATAAAAATCAAGTAATATTTATTTTTAAAACACCTAATGTTTAAAATCTGCTTACAGAATCCCCATCTCTAAACTTCTAGGAGAATGACTAGAGAGACTTGCCGTACCTGGTTTCCTGCATACTTCTTCTTCATCCCCCACTTCATCCTCAGTGACCTCTGAGCCAGTGGTGTACTCTTCTTCTTCAGATAACAATGACTGCTGTTTCTAATTGTCAGGGGGAGAGGGCCACAATTTATAAGTGAGGCTTGATTGCTATTAAATGACACATTAAATCTGTCTTGAAGGAGCTGACTTCCAGCACACTTAGGTCTGGGAATGTGATTCTCAAATGTTGAGAAGGTACTTTCAAACCTTTGATCAGAATCATAGAATGGTTTGGGCCGGAAAGTGCCTTAAGATTCCTCCAGTTCCAGCCCCCTGCCATGGGCAGGGACACTTCACACTAGACCATGTAACCCAAGGCTCTATCCAACCTGGCCTTGAACACTGCCAGGGATGGAGCATTCACAACATCCCTGGGCAGCCCATTCCAGTGCCTCACTTTTATTTATGTTTCTTCCAAGTGGTCAGACATTGTAAGAGGTGGCCCAGGGAGGCTGCACAATCTCCATCTTCGGAGATAGTCAAGATTTGAGTGGATATAACACTAAGGAAAGTAGTATAGCTTTGAAGTTGAATCTAATTTCAAAGCCTTGCTTTGAGTTTGAGGACATACTTAAGATGACCACCAGAGAACCCTTCCAACCTGTATTATTGTATGAATCAGTGTTTAATATCCAATGCATTGCTGGCAATACTATTTCCCTAATTAATAAGGGAATTTCTGGTACCAAATGCCTGAGCCAGCCACATAATCACAAATCACAGGAAACTACAAGCTTACGAAAGGTTCTATTGAGGTTTGCTCCATTTTGCAAATTGCCTGAAATGGCTGCGATACTCAGTAGTTAAAATACCACAAAGTATGTATATCACAGGGCATTAAAATACACATAGATTATGTACACCACAGCTATCTGCATAAATGATTTATTGTAAGTTGGGCTGGAGTACCTGGTTGGCCTTTGAACTCTCCCTGATATGCAAAATGTCTATTTTTTTCTTCTATCTCTGTACATCATCATAAACTATGGGCTCCAATATCGCAATAGGTCACAGTGAACAGTTCCTATCAGCATACAATAATGAAGTTATTAAGGAATGTGATGTTCACAGCATTGGAACACACACATATATCTTTTAAAGTAAGTGATGATGAATGCCTAGTAACCCATGAGAAATGAAGCTTAACATGGACTGCAAGTTCAAAAAGTTTATGAATCATGTTTTCACAAAGAGAGCAGACTTACTACAGGACACCAGGAACATCAGACTGCAATACAAACCCTCAAGTGACAGAGGAAAACTGCTGCTCTCTATCATTTATACATGAAAATAGTAACTCAGATGACATCATATGCTACTGCTAGAACGACTCCCTATTCTCTGTATTTAGAAAGGCCTTCATCTCTGGTAAAAGATCTTTTGCAACAAAGCAGCAGCATAAAGAGGATGTGAAGCATCTCAGACAAGCCACCAGAAACAGGCACTCAAAATCTCCGGTTTTGATTTACACTTGCCAGCCTAACAAACTGGCAAGAGCTCATGCATGCAGCGCTGGTCTATTGTTTCTTGTCATGTACTAAAACATTTTAAGGGAATTCTTAATTTTTGTTAAGCACTGAAGTAGCACTTCACACATACTTTCTACTTTCTTGTGGAAAGTGTTGCTAAAATGCAACCTCCAGATTAAAGCAGAAAGTAAGAAAATACATTTCCAACCCTAACTATTCTATGATTTCCCACCAAATTCACTACAAGTAAGACAAAATTCCAAGTCAGTTCTCTACCAAGTGCAGAAGAGCAAATATTTAAACTTAAGAACAAAATATTTTACTAACCAGCTGTAAAGTCCAGTTCTTCAGAGAAAGAAACTGTAGTCACAGAGAGAAAAAAAGCACAGTAAGTTAAAGAACTAATAATAATCTGAATAGAAGAAAGTAAGTGGAACTCTAAAAATAGCAGTGCTACACTTGTAACTCCCACAAGGCCTAATCCCATCTTTAACCAGGAATTTTGGTGGAACGACTAACCTCAATCAGGTTGTGAAACACTGACTGGTCAAATGCAGTGAATTCAGAGTCATGTTCTCATGTGTCAAACCTTAGCACTAGAAATATTTACAGCTTGTTTTAAGCCAAAAGCAGTCCAGGACAGGGATGGACAGTTATGTACCAGACTGTCATGGAGATTGAATTTAACAGCCTCCCACATTTGTTGCAGGAGTGCGTCAGATACTCTGAAATCCTCATAGAATCAGGAGCATTGCTCTACCATCCGGATCACTACCATTACTCCATGATAGGTGCAGAACTTCAAGAATTTATCTTTGCATGAAATCTCTCTTTAAACCAGAAGTAGTATTATAAACAGTCTCCTTAAACTTGCTTTAGAGAGTGCCTCTGTTGAGGCACTATACACATAACTATACACAACTGTATGCATGTTAACATACATGCATTATACTTCTGGAAAATAAAATCTTTCATGTCATGTGAAGCAGGGGGAAACCAAATCCAGACCCAAACCACATCCCTACACCCCCCCCAAAAAAAAATAACCAAAACACAATCCAGGCTACTGTTGTTTTATTTATGGACTTGCAGAAGTCATGTGGACATCCCTAGCCACATCAGCAGACACAACAAAGGCAGCAATTATTCAAATATTGCCATGTGATGTATTTTAAAGTATGATTGAATCTTTTTTTTCAAAAGCTGCCTAACGAATTCTTCAAAGTATCCTTGTAAGAATCCTCCTTATCAAAAAAAAAAAAAAAGGGGGGAAATTAAACCCCATCAACATTAGCACTCACAGCATTGATTTCTCCAGTTTTGGGACCCCACGGCGTGTTTGGTTCTACAAGCACATCACATTCAATGCTTTTTTCATCACAGAGCCCAATTCCAGAATCACTTAAAGAGAAAGATGTGAAATCAAAATAAATCTTGCACTTCAGAATCAGTCTCCCTTTACTCATCATGCAGGAAGAGACAGACCTCCAAGTTAGCCACAGAATATTTTTGTAACAATCCACTAAAATACAAAGAGAAGAGTGAATGCTTATGGAGGATGAGTAACCAAAGGCCTGCTTGAAATGTAAAAGGAAAGAATGCTTGCTCTTCTCTTCCCAATTTCTAACAAAGCAATCAAAATTAAGTTACCTTTACACAACCCTATGTTCCGTTTTAAAATGGGAGAGAAATCAAACATAATGTGCCTGTGTTAAGTGCGGAAGGCTGTTATTTCAGTAACACAATACAGTGTTCTTACCTATTCTCATCCTTAGTGAAAGGAACAACAATGACATCTCTATGATGAAGCAGATCATTCAATATTTTAGTAGTCTGAGATGGCAAAGCATCCCCATCTCCATTTTCTGAAGGTAAATCAACCATATGATCCCTCACTTTGCAGCCCTGCAATACACATGCACACATACTTGACTTAATTGGAAGAACTGATTTTATAACTGTGATTAAAAGAAGTTCAGCTTTTTAACTCTTGTGTCCCAAGGTCCCAGCCTGTGACAATTTACAGTACTTATTTTGGAGAGGATCTATTTTCATAACACACTGTTACCCCTCTCCCCTCCATGCTTTATGCTCTTTTCAACGTGAACTCATACTGAAGTACCTTTGGGAGAGTTGTAGGATCAAATCGAAGTACTTTTTGGTTACAACAGGGATACACTCCTGTCCCAGTTGAGCCCAGAGCACTTGCTACACCTGGATAAAGAACTGACTGCGAATGGTACTGGCAATGGGAGAATTCAGTACACAGGAAAGACTACATTAGAATAAAAAAAAAGAGATAAAGAGAGGTGAGATTACCTATGGAAGTCAGTTTTGCACTATAAAGAACATATATAAAGCTTTATTGCTATACACTTTCCAAAAGTCCTTGCCTCACCCACACAAGCCACCTACAAACAAATCAAAGTGGAAAATGTACTAACTTGGTTACATCTTGAGCAAGTCAACCAATTAACAGTCCCCCACAGACGCCAGTAAACATCCCTCCAAGATTTCAATTCCTCGTGAAGGCCAATTAAATACTCATGGACTTCCCAGGTTTTGTCTCTGAAAAAGCAAGAGGTCAGTTTTCTTATGGAGTCATAACTCTGTTGTGATCCTGCAGCAGAAAGGTGAGGTGGAGAAGGAGCAGAACACTTGCTCCACTGGTGAACAGCAACAGAACAGTTTAGAATAGGTAGGATGCAATGCGGGATAATCATTATTAAATAGATACCCTGAAGAAGAGCCTAAATTCTTTGACAGCACCCTAAACTTACTAATAACATAGAATTATAGCTTGATTCATCATATACAGCTCCATATACTACAAATTTATAAGCCAAGATAAATATTAAACTTTTTGGAAATCAGAATCCTTAAACCAGAGAGAAATCCAATACACAGAGTAGAAGATACCAAAATATGCACATGCAAACATGTTCAGACATGCTGCAGTTTTTGTTTTTACAGTAATAAATACATTGTGCACCAGAGGCAAAGTACAGCAAATTTATTTACTTTAAAAGCCAACATAACTTGTTTCTATGTATCTGCAACACAAGAGCAATTACTCAGTGAATAAGTTTAAAAATGCAACACCAAGTCTTTTTGATAAACATACGTATCTGAGACTTCAAGTCTTAAAAATATAGATTTTGTTCCTAGTGATTAAGTGACACATGCTTCTTTAGAATTCAAAAGAGAATATGCACTTGCACTGGTGCATGTCATCTTCAGAAAGGGCGGAAACTCTTTTCCCACAGTTTTAAGCCCTGGCCTGAACTGGCTTTTATTGTATATACATCTGACCTAGACAAAGCAAGCAGTACTCCCAACTGGAAATCAGTTCCAGGCACCACTAGAGAACCAATAAACATAAACCTATTTTTAAAATCATTAAAGATAGGCATACATTAGCTCATAAGCCTGAATTCATTAGTGGTCAACGTCACTTCATCTAAGAAATGGTAAACAGATTCTGTGTAGAAAAGCAGTCACAAGTACCACAAGGCAAATAATTAAAACCTAAATAATGCTCTGACTAACTTTAAATCCTGCATATTTATATGCTAGGAATTGCACAGCAGCTACATACAGTCAGCTTAACTGAGGTAATACAATTAATGACTTTCACGTGGCTAATCACCAATGATCCTGATAGGTCAGGGCAGGGCCACAGGATGTGGTTCTGTTTAGACTGGTTAGGCAGAACTTAGTCCACAATTTGGAACTGCTGGTGGGAGGTACCACTAAATACATGTTACCTGGGGAGCTGATACTGATTGTTCTGAATGAAATGGATGAGAAAGGTCTCTTGCTACTAATTTCCCCTCATCCTTCCTTAAAGGTGGCATGTAAGGAAGGAGAGACCTGCAGCTGATCACACACTGATCTTTGTTAAGAAGAGAATCCAGCTGTTCACAAACATGGATCAAACAGAACTGAATTAAACATTTGTGCCAAGTGAATTGGCGATACATACAAAATAGGTCCCTGGGAGCTCCTCTGACAAATACTTTAGAACTGGCAAAGTTTATTTATAGTAGTCTTCAAGCAGGCTGTGTACTTAATTTGACAGTATAAAGTCAGTCTAGAAAATACCCTCCAGCCTTTCTTTGCTGACAGAGGTGGATCTATCATTCACTAATAAACTTTGTAGACATGCAACCTTTAATTTAACTTGTCTGTTAGTTACACATATTTTAACCCCCTTTGATGAAGGAATTAGGTGAGTATTTTCTGTTTAAGGCAGTGCAATCTAAAATAGCCCTCCCAGTAATCATGGCTGTAGTTTTTCCACTTCCGTTCTATCAGTGACTTCATTTTGTACCGTATCTGGTAATTCCTAAGCATACAGTATTTTGTAAAATCACACAAAATCATAGAGTTGAAGAAACATGTTTTTTTTAATATACATATATTCATTACCTTATGTGAACATAGACAATATTCCCGTGCTGATCTATGTTGATTTTTCCCAATACACAAGGAATTCTTCTTTCAGTTTCTTTAGTTAGCAGCTTTTTACATAAACAACACCTAGAGTATAAAAAACAAAAGTAAGTGCTGGAGTAAGAGCAGGATTTCAAAACACAGGGACTGCCCTTGCAACTGAAGTAACAATATAAAAAGGCCTTACCTGTACAATGTTGCTGCATTGCCTCGAGAATCTGGATTTACATACTCTGGATCAAAGAGCCTCTCAATCTTCTTGCAGAAAAGTTTACTATTAATGACAGTAACACAGCTTACCCATTAGAAAACACTGAAAATTTTCTTACGTAGGGTGAGACTAACAAATACATTCTGATGATAAGCAAAGTCACCATATTTTTCTCAGAATAATAGTCTCTTTTAATACAATATTCCTTTAAACTAATCTGTGTGGATAACTGGTTCCTGACCTTATTTTTACATGGATGTGAAGAATAAGATCCCTTATTTTTTTTTTCTTTTATTACGTTGCTTGCCAATATAAACTGCCAGCTTCTACTTTGTCTAAAAGACCTTTTATTAATGAATGTTTCTGTGAAAGTACACTTATCTTTAATGCTAAAAATTACAATACCTTTATCCCTGCTGATTAAAATCCTTTCTTACTGTCACCTTGCTTGTCTATCAGTCTGTGCTTCAAGAATTGGCCCTTACCTTGATACTAAGCTGGAGCCCTTACAGATGAAATAGTACACCATCACAACTACTCAGCCCTCCAGCCACCCCAAATTCTAAGTCCAAACATCAGATTTCACATGATGCTGAAGCCAAACCATTCTCTATAAATTAGGAGCATGTCATACCATAAAGAGCTCCTTACCCTAATCCTGTCTCCCATGTAAGAGTTCATGAGTAATTTGTCCTTGCCACACTCCTAGGGCGGCTTTTCCTTTTGCTTATGTCCCATAAAAAGTCTTTTGCTTATAATTTTAACACACAATTCCGAAGTCACTTCACAATATTCTGTATTACAGAGAAAACGTTACCTCTTAAATTTGTCTCTTTTGTCCTTCAGCTCTTCCACTTCATTGTGCGTGAAAAGATCAGCAATGTGTGTAACAAGATTAGCATTGATACAATTCATGTTGCATGGCGTGGCCACAATAGCATTCATATTTTTGTGACAATAATGAATACATTTTTCTACCTGAGGAAAATTGGAAACATTAAAAATAATGTTAAAGAATTCTAAAGTTCTCCCAGAAGGATTTACCAATTGCCTCATGATTTTTAGTTTATGGAGTGCGGTGTTTTGGAAAACTACTTTGGTGCAACTTGAACATAAGAAACGAGTCTCAGATTTGTCTAAAGGAGACTCTGAATTAACAGGACTCTAAGTTAGTTTATATTCTCACCAAACAGCCCAAAACACAACTCAACAAATGTTTCACCCTCAACAAGTGATACTTTCCAACATCTTGTTAAAAGAGAACCACAGCACATATCATACACAGTATTGCCTGTATCTCAGGTATGCTTTCTGTGTATTTAATTGTGGTTCACCCCAGTGAGAGGACTTTTGACAAACATTTCAACAAGCAAGTCAGTAGATATTACTTGTACAGAGCTGGAGAACTATATCTTAAAAGGCAGGCATGTCTTCAGTGTAAAAAGGATATAAACCAAAGGTATTAATTGATTTAATAATCTTTTTTTTGATAGAACATATCAGAATTTGGATACTGATGTTACTCGAGATCAGTTGTTAAAAAGCAAATCTAAGACCCACTATCACACTTGAATAAAACATACAATGTAAGTCTTCTTGGATTGAGAATCTGTAAATATCAGAATACTGCATTCAATAAGAAAGGTGGTAGAAAAATCTCAAAATGTTCTCATTGCATCAGCTCTATGTAACAGCCAAAGCAAAACAAACAAGCTCTTCAGACACCTCATAACTAACTGTGCCCTTATGGAAGAGAATCTTTCTTAATACTTACTAATGAATCCATCTTCAAAAACTCAGAAGAAATAAGAATGGAGATGACATTTGACGGTTCTAAAAGGCAACAAAAAAGGGTTTTTTTACATTAGGTCTTTTGACAATTTCATACCATGTCCCTCCCTCTGCATATTTAGTATCCGTTTTAAGTATTATTTTACTGATCAACCTGTCATTTCCAATATGTAGAGGATTTTTGATCTTAAGAAACATAGGTTTGGTGTATCAGTTAGGTGGCTAGAGTACAACTATAGCAAATTGGATTTTATAAAAACTGTGAAAGGTGGTTTCATAAGTATACAATGACTAAACAATTACACTACTAGACTACCTTCCTTTTATAGTCATCATACCCAGCAAAGACTTTGCTTAATGTACTTCTGCATTGCAAGTCAAAACTCTATTCTCTTCTTTGTATGCTTACAAAATGGTAGCAAAGGCTTCTAAAAAGATTTAAAACTTGCTTCCAACTCATAAAGGCAAAAGTTCTACCATCATATAAGACTGCATTGAAATTTTAGACAATATTGCAATTGTATCAATGGAGAGGAGCAAAGAAACAAAACCAAATCCAACTATCATCAGTATTTTAAAACTACTATTTTGTTGTTCAGAAGAGGTCTAAAGAAGCTTAATTAAAACCTCACATCTCAAAATATATTAGACTTTTTCACTGCTTCAACTATCAGGGTATTTCTTCAGAACTACCAGTGATGACTAGTCGGAGACATCTGCTATTATGACCACAGGATCTCTGTTGCAACACTTCCCTAACAAAAGACAAGCTTCAGTGCAACAGTCAGAAACAAATAGGCTGGTGCTGAACTGTACAAAACCTATTAATTTTCCATGATCTACACGGAAAATTTCTTTTACCTAAAGTGGGCATTTCATTAGCTTCAGAATCTTTAGTGCTCCTTTTAACGTATCTTATCAACCAGTCAAAGATGTGAACATCGCAATGCACCGAAATGTCCACCTCTTCCCAGCGCTGGGCATCCACAGACAGGTATTCAGCAAAGTATTTCATTTCTGATATCAAGAGGTCACGAGAACACACAAAATCTTCTTTGAGGTTTTTTGCTTCGTCGCACACATGGATCACCATATTTGGCCTCAAAAAGAAAACAAACCACAAACCAAATTAGGACCATTAGCCAATAAGAACACCAAAACCCATCAACAAAAATCTCATCTCCAAATCTGTATCACACACTGCAACACTGATGTCACTAACAGGTTTTTGTTTTGTTTTTTTTTTTTTTTTTTTTTTTTTATTAACAGAAGGAAAACAAATTTAAGTTATTAAATATTAACAAAAATTATTGACAGGAGATTTGGCTGATGGCATTGTCAGGTGAAAAACACAGATGCATATCATCCAACACATAATCAGTGCAATTTAATTGTTAAGGGACCAGAGAAGGTAAATTTCTAGCTCCAAGCCCCAGTTTTGTCACCAGTTTATTATGGGATACTACCTGAATTACATGGAGAATTTATTTGTTCCACCTTTTTAATTTTCCTGTGAAAAAAAGGTAGATATATATGCCTAAGTTACTGAGGTACCAAGGACAATAAAAGCATACAACAGCAATTCTCATCTGCAGCAATTAAAATTGTTTTATCGTATATGAAAATGCCTACTTCTTACAAAAAGGTCAAAGCTAGAATCAGTAAATGCTGTCTCTAGAGGAAGATGGTTATCATTAGGTTTCAAACACACACTTTATTCTATGTGTAGTTGTATAATATGGAAAACTGGAATCTGATAGTATGAAAAACAGTGATGTGCATCATGGCTATTTGAATTCATAGGAAATTTTTTATTTGCACTTTTCATTTTCAACTTTCTTTTTCTGCATTTACATGAGAAAAATCCATGTTCAAAGAATTTTTTTTTTAATTAAAATGTTTTTGAGCATCAATCTTGTTTCATTTCTTTTGTAAATCAGGTTATGTTTTCCTTTCTCTCAACAGCAGCGATCAATCACTCACAGGAACACTGTGGACAGATTTATAAATGAGTTCTCCCTATTGCACATAAGTAATTCCCAAACCAACCCCTTGTATTTCTGTAGCAATGCCAGATTCCAAGATGTCTCACAGTGTTTATTAGAATGCTCCCAGAAGTTTTCTTTCTGGTAGCAGAAAAGCACAAGCAATTTAGACATCTTTCTGTCAATTCTATAACCCCCTAGGATAAACACACACATCTTACCCCTGGCTTTCGTCAGTGCTTTCTCCACCTTTATGCACAGGACCTTTCTCAGATTCTGATGAACAGTTCCTTGTGGAGGTTGTGCTGGGCCTCCCTTAAATGCAAGGGGAAAAAGAGCATTAGAACAAAAATGCCTGAACTTTTTCAGTTCATCATCTTGGAAATGCTACTGAAGTGCAGCTTTCATGGAAGAGCAATGTTACACAACTAGCAACAAATCTGCTATCATAGAGGCCACTAAGCTAACCCAAATTCCTGTTCAGAATGCCATGCGCTGGGAACTCAGACCAGCTGCATTGCCAGGTTGCCCAGACATTTGGCTGCAAACCCTGATTAGTTCTGTCTCAATACAAAGCAATAGGATTCAGAGTTTTCAGAATTTCCTTCTCTGCTTTGTGGGATGTGGGTCTCAAGACTGTCACATCAAAACTGCTGTTTACAGGAAGCTTTGCCACCAGGATATAACAACTTGAGACTAGCTCTGCTTCTTATGCATAGCATTAGGTTTGGAAATCAGTTGCTTCCAGACAGAAGCCTCGCAAGATGTGTTTTTGCCAAGTTCCTCAAACATGTGGCTTAAAGCAGACCATGGAATTTGTCTTGTCCTAGACATGTAACTTACTATAGGAATAAAGGTCAGCTGTGCTTTAGTTCAAACAGGTTATCTTCACAAATGCACTACAAGCAGTATAACTTGGGACACAAAACCCAGTGAAATCCAGATCCAGTCACCAAATCCAGTGACTTCTGGGTTGAGGATTAAGACAACCCAGCAGACATTTGAATAACTTTTCCAACAGTAATGGATCACTGCAATCTGAAACATCAATAACCTTGCTTATAAAACAGAAAGATCATTATCTGTTTTAAATAATGGAAGGGCACATATTGTCATCCATGATAAAAACATGCAAGGTCTTGGATTTTCTATTATTACTCTCTCCTCTCAGATTTGTAGGGAAAAAGTTCCAGAAGCATCTTCTCCTTCTAGCATAATGTACAAAGTTGTACTCTTCTGAAGAAGACTAAGACTGGCCTCTTCATCTTATGGCTAAATAACTAAACCAGACTGACATCAAAAATGATCTAGAAGCTGTGTACAGTTCAGAACACAGTAGTTATACCCCTCAGAAAAGCAAAGCTATCACGCTAGAAGCAGAAGAAACAAAACTTTCTCTAAAGATATAGCCTAAGGCGTTTTAGATTTAAGTCTTAGTAACGCCATAATGGCAGTAACACAGTTAATAAAGGGGGAAGATTTACTAGAGAGACCCTAGAAAAACCTTGGAAGGGGCTGGGTCAGGCACAGACTTCAGGGCAGCCTTTTCATTGCAGGCAGATGACCCCTGCTAGCATTATGACAGCCACAGTGGGAGATTTGAGCCAGATTTTGAATGTGAAATAAGGTATTTAAAAGGAAGGTGGAAAAATGTATGACAAAGTTTTGTCTGCAAATATTAAGGAGCTTACCTTGAGCACATTGAAGTTATTAATTAAAGGAAAGGAAATAATGTTGACAAGAACATGCAGCACAGCCAAATTAACAGGGATGTCTGAACTTCACCATACATTTCTCCCTATCATGTTTTGTTCCTTCCCCCCAGAGCATATAGATTGACTTCTGGAATTAGGAATAGACATTTTAGGTAAAAGGCTAGCCCATACACTTGTTTACTGCCACAATATGCATTCAGAGGTATTTAACAGCAGTTAGCCATATAATTTACAAGTAATAAATGAGCTTTTGTAACTCTGCCAAAATCAGAATCCAGCTCAAAATTCATTTGGTCTGATTGCTTTTTCTTGCTGTTACTCATGCCTAGAAACATATCCAAATGGGCCCAAATTTCTTGATCCTAACAATAAGCAGATGTGAATAAATCCACTCAGAAGTAATTAAACAGAAAAAAAAACATTTACAAATAGGCTTTTCTCAAATCCCCAATTCTGAAAGACACAAGTACCTCACAGATATAAAGTTGAATTCACTCAAGCCTGTGAGAAAAAGATTAATTACCCTGATTTCATATCAACAAATTACATATAAATAATGAAAATAATTTATCTAAAGCTACAAAGGAAACACAAAAAATGTTAGGCCAGGATCTTGTAATAGGAAACATTAGGATACTTAAATGCATTAATACTTACTATATGTCTTACATTGTTAAAGAGGAAACATGCACTAATTGTCTATGACAACTCAATTAGAGTTCTTTGAGCAGAGTTAGCTTGTTAACTGCCCACTGGGAAGCTATTAATCTTTTAAGTGGCCACCCGTGGGTGCAAGATGTATTTATTCCATATCATGCACGTAACAAGGACATAATTGAAAGCTGATTGGAAGCATTTTCAGTCTCCATACTGAAGATGTAAGTGACCAATGTTGTGATCACTCCATATAGAGTTTTCAAACATCATCTCTTGATTAGAGTTACTGAAAACATTTTCTTTGTTCTCCAGCAAAGGTCAAACAGATGGGTTTCTTCTGCAAAGAGAACAGTTACTAGGAAGCTGCAGCACTGGGAAGGACATTGAAACAGAACACTTTGTTTCAACACTTCACTGTCATTTTAATTTTTAACACAGAAATAGCTTACTCATTAATGAAGCAAATTTCTCATGTAACATGCTTACCAAGTCCTACAAGGCATTGAAAACATCTCACTCTACAATGAAAAAAATCAGAGAATAACTGACACAATTACAACTGCTTACAGGAGAAGTACTTAAGGAAATGTTAACATATAATTGTGCTGTGATAGAAATACAACTATTAGGGCTGGTCCTCTTTGCCAAATTATTACTGAAACAGATAAATGACTAAGGCATATTATATGTCATTGCAAGACTGTCTTGCAGCAAAAAGTAGCTACTCTACATTCTAATTCCTATGTAGTCATCTTGTCACCGAGCAGCAGGGCAAACACAGAGCTTTTAGCTGGGAGAGAAGGGTCAGACCTCAAGGGATCACCTTCTCAGCTTTCTGCTGATTTTCTACACAACTTTCTGGTTGTTTTTAAATAACACAGCTCAATGTTACTGCACATAGCTGTAAGTTTAGCAGTACGACACCGGGGGTACAAAACAGGAGAGTAATTCCCTTCCCCACCAAAATACTAAAACAGAGGATTCGGTGTAAGGATTTATGCCTTTGGGAAGGTCAAACTATTAAAACACCCAAACAAACACTGATTCTTAAGCTAAACTAACTGAAAGTGACCTCATGTATGTATTATATTTACACTTTTTCAAAGATGAATAACTGCTATTCCTGGGTGGACTTACCACTCAGGACACAAAAGCATGCACATACTGATTATGATCAAAGCCAATATAGTTCATAATGACTAAAAACATACCAGTTATAGTAATGGAATCCTGCCCAATAGCAGGCTCCTGAAACTCTGTCTGTGTATCAAGCAAGGAGGACTTGATGTATGTAGCTAAAGTTTCCACAGGACTCCCACCAGCAGCCATCAGGGGATTAAACTGGTTGTCAACAGGTGAACTTCCAGTGCTTTTTAGTTCATCAAACCTTTTTGCACACTGTCACAAGATTAAATGATAGGACAATGAAGCAGTAGCTTTCAGTACATTTTTTATAACTATAATTTGATACAAATATTGTATTTCATATGTCTTCTGCATGTGAACAGTTACCAATATTAAACTTTCAATACTTCCTAGTTTTAGTGGTATCAGTGAAGTACAAAAATATGCACTAGAAAAAGTAATATTTACCATAATTAAATACACTAACAGAAAGAGGAAAAAATGAGATAGAACCTGTTTCAAACTGTACTTCCTTAAACCTAGTGATTTTAAGCCTGATCTGTAAAGGGGAAAGTCATGGGAAGAGTTTAAATTCTTATTTGTGACTAGTTCTTTTACCATAAACATTGTCAAATATTATTAAAAGTAGTTGAAGTAATTGGTTCATAATTATTATTCTTCTACTTTCTGACCTCCACTCTAATTTGGACAAAAGGGGCTGGTGATTTCCACTGCACTTCTATTAACTTCCCATTCCTTGTATTGAAGAACTAGAGAGTCTTTCGGTTTTGTACATTTGAACTCATACAATGACAATCACGTCTTTGGTTCAGCAGAATCCTACACACAGGTAATTTACACATACAAGTAAATCTACTTAATTCCCCAGGTAACCCTCTTGTGACTCAGCTCATCAGGCTCCATTCAAGCTGCAGTTTTAAGTACTTACTTTGGATTGAGCTAGCTGACATTGCTGAATTCCACCAGCCCCTTTGGGAGCGGTACCTGCAGTGCCATCCTCCTGATACTAATTGTAGTGTCTCAGATTCGTTACCATGCCAGTCTTATATATATAGCAGATGCAATAGCACAGGTATATATTCACTTAATTGCCTTAAATAGGGACTCCACATATGAGAGACACTTTGTTCTTTTACAGAGTAATCAGACAGGTACTAAGCAATCACATTATCTTAATTAATATGAGGAGAGAGTTCTCCAATATTTTTAGAGGTATTTATTTGCTTAATGTGCACAGTATCATCTGCAAATTGAGAAATAAATAGTAGAGATCCCTCCTTCAAGAGCTATGCCAAGCAGTTGAAAGCCCTGTAACACTTCACAGTGTTACATTTCTACTCCCAATCATTTACTTTTATGTCTAAATACAAGGTTACACTGATGCCCAATAGCAATGTTATAAATGTGAGCTGACACATTTGATTATGTTTGCAAGAAAGTAAAGATCACTGGCTTGTTTGCTTCCAGCTTTGCTGAATCACAAGGGCAAAAGACATTTTCCTCTTACCTTACATCCCCTCAGAAATTAAAAACTAAAAATCATTATTAAAGATTATTAAGGAAGCATTCCACCACGAAATTCAACAATACAGAAGATTAAGTACATGGAGGTATTAACCCTAATTACTCTAGAGTTAATTCCAACTCTATTCCAACCAAAGAAAGAAAACTCCACAACTTGTAGGACCAAGCAAGAGGCAACTGCACTTTTAGCTACTTAATGGAGATATGTAACTCATGGTTCTGCAGGATTGTAATGACAAGCATAGAAAGTTATCAGGTTTGCTAGTAAGTACCCTACAACCTACATGAGGTTAGTAAGTAGTGCCATCCTTCCCACTGAAATCCTATGTCATCTGAAGTATGTTAACACAACTACTTTTTAATTCCACTTTTAAATTCTTATTTTCCAGTAATTTTTGTTCTTACTCTATATGAGTCCTAATGAAATAAAATGCAGAACATGTTTAACTTCAGTGTTCAGGCTTTGAATGCTTTTATGAGTAACTTCACCTCTTTGGATGTATATCCTGGAACTAGCCTTGCCACACTGTCCCAGTTGATAGGCTGTGGAACACCAATGAGGGAACACAGGATCATGTCCAACACCATTTGATTGTTGTCATATGGAAAGTTGTTGTTTTCTGAAAATCCACGACTCATCTTTGGCTATTTAAGCCTACAAGAGAATGTTATTAGCAAGTCTGTCTGCATGCTTTGCTAAAGCTTCATCTACATTTACTGAAGCACTCCATAAATAACAACGGGAAAAGTTCACCACAGCATTACACTCAAGTAGTAATGCTTCATTTGACAGCATTTATGTACTCATATCTGCATCCTCAAAACCCTGGGGATGTACAAAACATACCGAAACCAACTTAACAGCAGCAGGCATTACCAACCACCATCCCTTTGAGCCATCTGTTGCTAGGAGGGATTCACACCACTGAGCCCTCTGATATAGAAAAGCCACCCCCCGCCGAACCAGAATAAACAGCCAAACAGCCTAAGCTACAGGGGGACATTTAGTAATGTCTCTTCCAACCCAAACCATTCTAGGATTCCAGAATTTTAATTTAAATTTACTTATATTCAAATACACTTGCCTGTCCCCACAAACTTTTTAGTGGGCAACTCTGGTCTCCTCTTGCCCTGCCTGTTTGTTTTGCAATCTGGACTTCCATTATAAAGAGCCAACCCAGCTAAGGCCCATTCAATACTACTTTGGAGCCAGGAAACATAGCACTGGGCATCTTTCAGCTCTCCTCCAAAGAACATGACTTTAGAGCTGTTCTAAGGCACTAAGAACTCCTGATTAGCTGGGATTAGCAGGGCAAAACCCCTTATTCTTTCAAGTTCAACATCAGAGCAAAGCACAGAAGGCCAGAAGTGAGCACCTTAAAAAAAAAAGAACCTGCAACTTGAGAAAAGTTTGGTGTTTTTTTTTTTTTCCTTTTTTAAAATTGATTTAATGCATAGCACCATGGAACACAGTAAAGGTTCACAGCCAAAGAGCTTAGTAAGGTCTTGTCTTTGGAAAGCACCTTGGACCTTTTGCAAAGTGCCTTGAACAAAGTACCTGGGGAAAAAAAACTAGAACCCACCAAGGCAATTCTTAGGTTCCATGTATTCATGAGATTAAAACCAGAAAAAAGCCACAAATAAATCACAGAAGACAAGTCCAATACAAAATGTCATACCATTTTAGTCATTCTAAATGGAACCTATTGCAAGGCATTCTAAAGAGTCAGTTTTAAAGGACAAGGGTCCTCCACAGACAATACAAGCCCAAATTTCCAGCTAAAACAGATGCCACTATGAGGTAAAGGCAGATCAGTGTCTGACCCCTCAATCCTCACCCTGACTGTACTTATCAAGTGGTGCCACTGTGGTAATTCTACATTGGAGGCATCTTACTGTCCGTGCACAGGCAGATATCAGCACTGCTTATATCTGAGCACTGAACATCTACCATAACCCCTGCTATGAAAAGAAAAACTGGGCCAGAACAGGTCAGCACCAGTGGCAAACCTGAGTGGTTATAAAACATGAAGCTGACTTCTTGCACTACCTTGTATGCGAGTGGCATCTGGTTTAAAACTATGTTTGAGTGAGTTAAGTAAAAGGAAGAGTTTCAGAATCCCCTGGTCTTGCACCATAAAATACACTTAACCAAAGTGAAACTACCAGTATTGTCAATATTCCACATATCAGCATTTTAAGGACTAGTTCTACAGTAATGCCATACCAACTAATCACAGAAAGGAAGAAAAGTAGTCACTTTGGGATAAAGTCTATAACTTAAAGGGGGATTTTTTGTTGTGAGTTGTCACAAACATGTCAGCACTGTGGAGTGTGAAGCAACTGAACCATGAAGGAGAAACCCCTGTCTCAAATCTTGTTTTGTATTATTTTCTTATTCTGTACACTAGAATACAGTTCTATGCATGCTCATTGTTGCAGAGACAAATGAAGGCCACTCCTCTTGGTGCTTTTTCACATGATATTTAACATTTGCCTTTGTGTCCTTTAGGAAACCCTGTCAGAACTATAAAGACACACAGAGGATTCAGTCCCATGCAAGAAAGGTGCACCCCATTGGAAGAGCAACATAAAGCCTTTACCAAATCATATTGTTAAGAGAGAGAAGGCAACTTGTACAGATTCTCTCCAGCTTGTTACTGTAAGCAAAGCTCGGGCTAACTCTTTTCTCAGCTACGGAAACTGGATGGAAAAAAAGTTCTTTAATTTTGAATAACTCATTTGAGAGGTACAATATAGATATACATGGCAATAAGATTTTCTATTAATACTTCAAATTCTAGATTAAGGGGTGTAAAAGATTCTCAACACCTTAACATCTCATTAAACCAACGTTATTTAAATGAAGTGTTAATTCATTATGCAGGAGGTTGGTTTACATTGCAGAAACACACTGCCTCACATAATACTGGTTTATTTCTTCATTTAAAGCGAAGAAACAGCCTGAAAATGAGGAAGTGCCACCCCCTTGCAGGTGCATAACCTGCAGGAAGGTGAAGATGGTGGGATGGGCACGAGGTTTCAGGCAGAACCCTTAAATGCGAGGAAGTGGTGGCTCAGAATGAGGTGAGGCAGAGGAACAGCATCAACTTTGACCGTAGTTTCCCACACAGGAGTCAAAATAAGCGTTAAAATGAGGTATTTCAGTAAAACAAATTGAACAATCAGCCTAGTTTGGGGGTAGGATCCTACCAGCGCAAGCAGCCCCCTCATGCAACACCGTCCCGGCAGGACCCCCCCCATAGCCATAGGGACCCCGCCAGCCGCCCCAAGAGAGAGCCCCCCGCAGCCGTCGGGCAGTGGCCCCGGTCAGCGGAGGGGACACCCAGCACAGCGGTCCGCGGCTGCAGGAAGCTCTCCCGCTGCCCCCAGGGCAGCGGTTACCTGGCGGGCTCCCAGGCGAGGGGCACAGCGGTGGGGCAGGCAGCGGCTCCTCCTCACGGCGAGACGGCCGCCAAGGCAGGCAGCGGGACGGGACAAGCACCACGCCAGGCGTCCGGCGGAGCGGAGCGCGGCCGCTCCCTCTCGGGCACCCCGGCGGAGCCCACCCGGGTCCCGTCAGCTCGGTGGGACCCCCGGGGCCGGGCCGGGCCGCCCGGAGCTGCCGCTCACACACGGACCGCCACCGCCCAGCACCGCCCTCCCGGGGAGAGCTCTGAGGGGGAGCGGCAGCAGCCAATCAACGCCGGGAGAGTGCCGAGGCCCCGCCCTCTCCCTCCGGGGACAGCCAATGGGATGGCCGGAAGGGCGGGTGGGGCAATGCGTGGCGCGGCGGAGGCCCCGCCTTGTCGCAGTGCAGCGGCGGCGCCGCGCCCCCTCCCGGCGTCCGGTAACCTAGCAACGCCCCGAGCCGGGCCTCGCGTGACGTAACGTGACGTCCTCCGTGACGTCATCGTGGCGTGACGTAAACCAGCCTCCGCGTGTGCTCCAGGTCCCTCTGAGGGGACGTAAGGCACAGGAATGAGTCTCAAGATATAAGTTCATCACATAAATTAACCAAAGATGCGGAGCCTTAATTTACGCTTTCCCCAGGTTTTCAGCTTATGTAAATACCTGAAACAACAAAAGCACTAACAGAGTATCTGGCTTGGAGAGGATACACAACAGCCTGGCACCAGGAGCTGTCCCAGCTCCTCTCAAACCAGATGCAGTTGCTCCACCAAGGAATTGCTCTTCTTTCAGCTGTTGTTTGTTTGTTTACTCCTCCCTCTGCTCCTGCATGGAAGCTTCCCAAACATTTCAAACTTAGCTCCCTGCTAAGGACCAGCTTAGATGCCCTGTTTCTTGTGCAACATTTAATAATCTTCCTCTACCCCATTCCTCCGGCTAAATCCCACTGCGTCACACTAGGTAACTTAATCACAGAATGGTCTGGGTTGGAAAGAACCTTAAAACTCATCCAGTTCCAACCCTCTGCCACAGGCAGGGACATCTTCCACTAGAGCAGGTTGCTCCAAGCCCCTGTGTCCAACCTGGCCTTGAGCACTGCCAGGGATGGGGCAGCCACAGCTTCTTTGGACACCCTGTGCCAGCGCCTCAGCACCCTCACACGGAAGAATTTTTTCTTATATCTAACCTGAACTTCCCCTATTTACGTTTTAACCCATTACCCATCATCCTACCACTATGGTCCCTGATGAAGAGTCCCTTCCTAGCATCCTTGCAGGCCCCCTTCAGTCACTGGAAGCTGCTATGATACCCCCACACCACCTCCAGGCTAAACAGCTTGCTCCCCCTTTATATTTTATCAGGAATCACTGCGATCTTCACAGCCTCATGGATATCAACCATTTTTCTTCCAAAAAAAAACACCCCTAAACTCTGCAGTAACACAATGAGAATGCAAAAAACCAAAAAGAGCACAGAAAAGTTGAGCAAAAGGACTGCACCAACCTAGATATGGGCATGAAATCTAAATCCTGTAAGTCAGTACAAAAGCTTTGTTTGGGTGTCAGCTAAAACAGAACACACCCCTGATATCATACTTTCACACTGCAATCCCAAGACTATGCTACAGCTCATTATTATGACATTAAGTTATTACACCATGAATGGAAGCTTGATGGTATGTCAGAGAACTGGCACCACTGTTTAACTAACCCGTGCTGTTAGGCAGAAATTCAGTCCCTCCCTTTTCCAATACCAGTATTAGAGAAAAAAAATCAGTATCCCAGATTTTACTCATTTAATAGGCTAGAGACTATCTTTGTGCAGTCCCCAATAACTGAAAGGTAGTGCAACTACCTTCTTGCATTTAAAGCATTTCACTTCCAACAGCAAAAAAACCTGTAAAGATACCCTTTGAGAGCACAAATAATCTGTGTCATTTACTCAAGTTTTATAGCTTTGTGACTATTGTGAGATTCATGGAACTTCAGAAACTCAAAGTAGCATTAAGAACTGTAGATAAGATCCAGAGATGCCATTGACATCATACCTATGTTACTAGTTGTTGTGGTTTAAGCCCAGCCAGTAACTCAGAACCACGTAGCCACTCGCTTGCTCACTCTCCCCTTCCTTCTTCCCCTACTCCTGGAGGGATGGGGAGGAGAATCAAAAGAATGTAACTCCCACGGGTTGAGATAAGAACAGTACATAACTAAGGTATAACACAAACTACTGCTGCTGCCACCAATAATAACAATGACAAGGGAAGTAACAAGGGAAGAGAATACAACTGCACACCACCCGCCGACAGATACCCAGCCTGACCGAGCAGTGGCCCACCCCTTCTGGGTGACAGCTCCCAGTTTATACAGTGGGCATGGCATGCTGTGGTATGGAATACCTCTTTGGTCAGTTTGGGTCAGGTGTCCTGTCTCTGCTTCCTCCTGGCTCCCCTGCTCCCTCACAGAACATGAAACTCAGAAAGTCCTTGGTCAGAGTAAACATTACTGAGCAGCATCGGTGTTATCAGCACTGCTCCCAAGCTGAAACTCAAAAACATGGCACTGCACCAGCTACTAAGGAGAAAAATGACTGCTACTGCTGAACCCCGCACACTAGTTAAACTGGTTATACAGGTACATGTGCTTCAAGGAGAGATTATGCAGCCACTTAAAGGCTGTGTTCGGTATGGCTGCAGAATCCAGGAGACATCAAGCTGCTTCAAATCCATTTACAGAAGAGGCAGTCACAAGACACAAGGAGAAAGAAAAAACAAAGGTTTATCCTAACCTGTGAACACAAGCCATTACAGGCCAAAAATGTTTGCCAATCCCAACACATAGCCACACCTGCATGGATAAAAAACCTGGAAGGGGCTACTTAAAAACAGTTCATACCTCTTTTGAAAAACATTCATTGCAAACAGATCAGATTTATAAGAAATTATTTCCTTTGTGTTTACCTCACTGGCAGATTTCACCAAGATCAATGAATAAGTCAGAACAATCTTACTAGCTCAGATTGAACTGCAGAACTAAAAACGCAGTTTAGTTCCACAGAAGGAAGAGGTTTGAAGCTGTGCAAAAGAGAAGTTTAAATTTATTATTCAGAAACTTGAACAAAGCTCTGAATGTGGGCATGCTCATGCAATGCTAGCACCCCAGGAACCAGGCAAAACTGGCATCAGCTGATCATACTCAAGCATAAAATGGATGGGATACAGAACAGTATCAGTAAGATTAAATTAAAGCCTTATATAAAGAAGTACCATGGGTTTGTTACAAACTTCTAGGTCTGTTAACAGTACATAAGTAGTTTCAAAGAATAAAATACAGGTAAGTTCATAGTACTGACCTCAAGGACAGAGTCAATTGCCTACTATAGAAGTTTAGCAATATTTTAAAAGCATCTTTCTTCAGATCTCCTTGTCTACATACTCCTGTTGTAGCCACACATGTTCCTTTTCTCATCTCCATAAACTTGGTTAAGTCCCAGGCAGCCTGCCAGGCAGCCTCCCTTTTTCAACCAGCAGACATTTAGATATTCATTTTTCTGTAGCCCGACATATAGGCAGAAACATGAACAATGAAATTATAGGACTGACATTTTATCCCAATGTGAGTTTGGGCATTAAAAACATAAAAATCAAAATCTTAAAGCAAAGTATATATTTTACTTCAATGGATTTTAATACCCTTCTGCAATCAGTACAATTAACTGCAAGTTAAATAACTTAATTTCCGCAGAGCCTTCATTTCCCATTAATCGCAAGACTGAAAGGATCAAAAACTCTTGTCAAGACAGTTATGACAGTGATTGGTAGACTAAGTCAAACTATGATAAAGACAAGTCAGTTAAGTTGCTAATAATCTATCTTCCTACTGAAAGAATTGTTGTCAAATTAATATTATCTGAAGTTGAAATTACACTCTACTTTCTAAAGATTTAGAAATTCCAACAAACATGATACTATCTTCTCAACTTGTTATAAGCAGGGAAACGGAAGTTTACTTGAATGGACACTACAAAAAGTTAGGGGTTTAATTATTCGTTCATTTAAAAGACCCTTCCTCTTACTTGAATCTTGCACTGACACAAGAGAGGCTGAGAGTTCATTAATTAAATCCTGCCATAGCAAATTAATTCCCTCCAGGAATACACACTGTAAGCAGAACTGTACACCTGATACACCCCCTTTCTCCCCTCCATATATTTTATACTTCAGGATTGTTTGCTGGTTTTATTTCAACAACAAATATTTTTCAATGCCCTGGTACACAGGGAAATGTGTCAGGAACGTCTTCTCTTTTAAACCTATCTTCAAGTTCCTCATTTGCCCTTTAACTACTCTTTCCTTTCTCTCGGCATTTGAGGCTCTAACAGTCTAGTAAAAGTTACTGTTTGCACCATCTCCCAATACCTGAGCACAACTAGTTAAATTCTTGCTGCAATTATTAACAGGCATTCAGAGATTGCTTTAAAATCCAAGGTTGCAGCACAATATCCGTCTTTTCAGCCACTCTACTTCAATAAAACTGTGCTCATCTCAATTTTCCTTTTCAGAGTGTTTTGTCATGATGAAGAGAATTCTAAGAACTGGAGGCCAGCAAATGTAATTAAGGTATAAATACTGAAAGCTGTGCTATCACTTAATGGGTGTTGAAGATCACTGTAGAAACAGTCAAACTGAAACTACTGGATCAGTTAAGCAAAGGCACATGCCCTACTGTTCCTAATTCATTTAAGTAGCTTTTATATAAAAAAAGAAAAGCTATTTTAATGATTAAGACAAGCTTTACTTATTTTACCCATTGCTCTAATCGTCAGAAGCTCAAGATGTCATGTACTACTAAGAAAAAAGAGTTAATTATCCTTGCTTCACTAGAAAAAAAACAAAACAACCCAGTGGTACTTCAACAGAGAATTCTCAAAGACAAATATGAAGAAAATTCTAAATAATGTGAGCAGTCTTAATGTTTTTATGGCTTTTGATAAACCAGAGACCTCAACTTTTACAGGCAGTTGCAGAATCTATCACCTGAAAGGCAGCATGAAGAGTTAACTCCAAGACCGTGGCTAACTGAGACAAGTAAGCAAGAAATGTTACTTCTTCTTTACCACTCAAATTACCTTAAACTTCACCCACCTCAATGGTTTCCTACTGCACTAAAAGGCAGGATAGATATTCTGATATTCATATAAACCCAATAAAGGACAGAAACAAGCTGAGATGAAGATGGCAGGTGACAGACTACTAATAGGCAGTTATCAGGCTCAACATAAAATGGCTGCGAGTGATGCAAAGTTCCTTTACCACAGAAGGAAATAACAATTACTAAGTGCACTGCAAAGTGCCTGGCTGCAGGATACCCTTTATTCTAATGTTCCTTTAATAAACAAAAGAGAATTGGCTGAAGCCTCACTGCTCTTCCTTTGTAAACCATATTTATCCTCTCTTTCTCACAAGTCCCACTTTAATAAGAACTAAGGTCTTAATGACAGAAGACCTGCTTCTTACAAAAAAGCATGGAACTCAAAATTTCTAATGATTCAGTTGTGTCTCTTGCAACTCTCCCTCCTTTCAGGGGGAAACAATGCACTATTATTATGTAGGGTCCTCAGCATTCAGTTTTTGAGGACACTCTACAGAAACCTATCTTCCTCTTGCACCTTTACTGGAGAGGCCTCTTGTCAAGCTGACATTCCAATGAAGACTCAATGCTAATCTCCAGATTTCACCTACAGTTCGTCTCTTTCACAACAGTAGGCTAGAAGTCTCTTTTTCTTTTTATTTGCTTTGTTATAAATGCTTCAGTTCTCCCTGTCTCAAGATCTTAACACTTGCTGCCAGGTGACTTGGGTAGAATCACTAATGTACAATCTTAGGTGAGTCAAAAATAAATACGACTAATATGAGCAGTCATTCCTCCATCCCTTCACCAGTAGCAGCAGTAACTGGTACGGATTCATCAGTGTTCCACTACAATACAGATTTTCAACAAACCTTACATTTTAATCAATAAATCACAGTCCATTTCTTTGTTGATGAAAGTGCATTAGAGTTCCTGCTTCTCGCCATTAACCACGGTGGAGTCAGACGCAACAGGAACTTTATTACTTCCAGCAAAAACGGAATCAAAAGCAGCTTCCTGCTCTTCTAAAATCACAGCAGCAGTGGATCCTCCAACTGATGTGTTGGGAAAGGCTTGTCGTTGCTCTGTATTCCTTTCCAGGTCCACTGTTTTCCTACCTCTTCTTTTGCCCAGGATTTTGATGTAATTAGCTGGCACAAGTCCTGTTGTTTGGCCATCGTAACTAGCCAAAAGCCAACCACGGATTTTAGGTTGTTGTTCTGAAGAAGAAAATGCAAATGTGTAAAGTTACAAAACCATTCAGAACATACTGCAGTTGAGGCACAAATATACCAGAAGGTAGATGACACAACAGCTCATCATGCAGCGAAAAATCACTGTGATAAAAGGCAAATACAAATTACTGCACAATACAAGGATCTGCAATGGGGACGTGAGCTAAAGAGTACTGTGAAGGGTAGCTTGCTCTGAAATCAGTAACACTGCTTTAGTGCAAATTCCTAGGGATTTTCACAGTTGTGTCGCACATGTGAGGAAAAGGTAACCACAAAGGTAACCAAAAGCACTCCCTGAGTAACTTCAAGCTGTGTTGCATCTTAAGATACTCAAGAAGTTTTATTACAGTGCAAATAATAACTTATGGAGAAGGAGAAATCAGTATGCATGAGTTTAGTCAAATAAAGAGGTGGGTTTTAACATTTTCAGGCTCTAACAATATGACTTTGCGTATGATTAGAAAATAAACTCAAAGTTTACCTTTGGGTGCTAATTTTAGCATGTCACCAGCACGGAAAGAAATTTCTTCTTCTGAGAGAGCACTGAAGTCATATTCTGCTCTTCCAACTACATGATCATCTTCTCCACTTGCCCAATTACTAGATACTGTTTCCAAAAAGAAATTAAAAGTTCATCTGCTGTGAATTATAGCATTTGGTATTTTTTAGAAGGAAAATTGGGAAAACACTTTAACTTCCTTGCTAAAATATTTCCAATGGAGAACTGATAGAAGTAACAAAGCATGATTTGTTGAGTCAATCCAACCAATGCCTTCCCTCCCCTCCTCAACTGCTACACCTAGTAGAAAGGAAACAGAAGGGAACTATGACTTTGGAATCACACAAAAAGCTTACCATGAAACTGCAGCCTAACTCAACAACAGGCTACTATTGGCTGTTACCTGCATCACATGCCTAAAAAGTGTATTGTACGCCAGTACCTATTAACTTCTATTACTGTAGTGTAAGACTAATCGCTACACACGTGCTAATAAAAAGTACAGTATATGCCACATTTCTCTTGTCTTTACCTGTTTCTTCATCAGTATAAGTAGAAAGCAGTTTCCAAATGAGATAGGGACCTCCCATTATAACTGCAAAGAACAAGAAAATAGGCCAGGATTTTGCAGAGTTAGCTGCCTTGTCTTCAAGGCCAATGCGAGCCACAGTCCCTTCACTTTCAGCCCACAGATCCTCATTCTCAGAGCTCTTCCGCAGACCTAGTAATCTCTGAAGGCGCTGGTAGAAATACTTTATAGTTCTCACTAAAGCAAAAGCTGAAAAGACCTTTGTGAAGTGTACTTTGAGGCGGGAGAAGTGATTGGCTACATCCAACACAGCTCTGAAACTGTTGTATACAGCTGAAAACGTAGCATCCATCATCATGCTGACTGAGGCAAAGGCATGCACAATACTTTCAATGGATTGAAATGCACCTCTGCTACTCTCTTCAGCCTGCTGAACAAACCTGCTGGGAGGAATATCATCTGCACGAAAGCGGTTATAACCCAAACCACCATATCCATAACTGTAAGGACTATAGCTTCCATAAAAAGAGGTTCCATATGAACCATAGCCTGGTGAAAAAGAACTACTATATGCTGGCCTGAAAGTGTTCAGACTACTGTTGCCTATTTGCTGTGATGATGGTCTTGGCAAAATAGGTGGAGGTATTCGTGCAACTGTGGGTGGTCCGGGTCGGGTCAGCAGGTTGTCACCCAAGTCAGCAGACCTAAACAGATTCAGACAAACAAAATCAGTACTCAAAATAAGTTTAAAGTTTCCTTTCCTCCAGAGTTCTTGGCTAACTATATAAATATGAAGGTATATATACTTCATACAAATATTAAAGCATATAACTATATAAATCTCAGTAGTGCTAGGATAGGGAATCTGGTAGGCAAACAGCATGTTGCACAATGTGGGAAGTAAACACTCCAGTCACGAAATACAGGTCTTTAAAGAATAAAAAAACCAATATAAGATATTCAGTATAAATCATTAACCACGGCATATCTGAAATGCACACGTGGAGAAACTTTCAGTCTATTTATTGTATTGACTAAGAAAGCACGACATGTTACACCTAGATTCATCAAACCCCATGCTGTAGCACCCAGCACATAAGCCCTTCTCATGTGCACTCTCAAGAATATTTACAAACCTTTCAATCTGAAATGAAAATGTCAATTGCATTTCCAATACTTGTACTCAGCTATTCTATACAATGAGCCAGTGACACAGCAGGAAAGAAGTTTGAGAGCTTCTCTGAATCACCCTTAGAGAAAAGGGTGGTGTGACCTAATTGAGGATCTCAGTAATTATACAACATATATAAGGGCTTTGGTTCCCCAGTTTTCCCCTCTCCCTAAACTATCTAATTACCTTTATGTGGCATGTCAAGGGATTGAATCTATTACTGTTAACTGTTGGCAGAAAGAGGTATTATGAGTCACTTGGTTTTAATTTAGTAAACTTTTATCCCTTTCTATTTGTATATTGATTTATCCCATAAGTTTAAGTAATTTTATATATGCTCTTCATAATAGCACTGCAAGTAGTAGACCACTATTTGAATTCCATCAACCCGCTGCCCAATTTCTGCTACTTCATCAAAAAACTAATCAAAAGTTATCATCCTAAAAGTCAATCGTTTTTGTCATTTATTATGTTCACTGCCTCATCCAATGACTTTCCACTTCTGTAGTCCACTGAATTCACAGGAAAAAAAACCCAACCAATCAAAAACCCAAAAACCCCAGAAGAATAAAAGTTAAGTTTGAATTACTATGAAGCTCCTTCTTTCTGCATTGTTTTCAGTGTGAAGCACACTTGCTATATTTTATCCCAATAAGGAACAACTTCCTCTCAGCAAAACTTACAGTTTTCCACAGTAAAGAATAATATTTATACTTTTATACTGCTTAGGTTTGTTGTTTTTTTTTTTTTTTCTCATCATAGACTTTAACACTATTAACAGTTAAAAACAGAAGCAAAAGTAAATTATTATCACAGAAAACAGAGATACTACAGCTTAAGTCATACCACATTCCTTTCCCCAATAGTTAACTTGGAACGCTTCACTTTAAAGCTGCTTGTATTGATTTAAAATGAGGTAGATAACCCCACCAAGAAAAATTAACTCCAAATTTCTTGCTCAACAAGCTTCAGCTTGCAGTGAAAGAGAAATTGTTGTTGAGTGTTTAGTCTTGGACCAACCTTTAGCTTGGTTTCAGCTCACTCTAATCACAATCGCCAGCATCAAATAAGAAACACAAGGAAAACAAGCTTTCCTTGACTTTAATTAAAAAGGAGTTTACATCCACTTTCTGTACAACATCCTTCTCCACGATCAGGGTGGATTTTCTGGAAGACCTCAGCTTCCTGGGTGAACATACTTGAGACAAACATATACACAAAACTTTTCCAACTCCTGAAGATGACATACAGTCTCTCCACTCCTACAGAGGCACACATGCCCACAGAGCTGTACACTTCCCAGTAATGCAAACCCACACTCTATCATAAGTCACAGGATTGTTTGGGTTGGAAAGAAACTTAAAATCAGTTCCAATCCCCTGACATGGGCAGGGACACCTTCCACCAGAGCAGGTTGCTCCAAGCCCCATCCAACCTGGCCTTGAGCACTGCCAGGGATGGGGCAGCCA
>JASSUY010021973.1:0-12198 GCA_032466535.1 Forpus xanthops
TAAGGAAATGTCTGCAATTACATTAAAAAGATACAGAAATCAGACATGAGACCTTGGGTATATAGTACCATATACCATATTATATGATACTGAAGAAAACACTATGAAAAATCAGGAGTTACCTTTCACCTACAGGATCAAGAAAAATAGTATAGCAATATTTTACCCTGAAAAAATTAATTACGGCTAATCCTGTATTTACCGTTCAACTGCTAGAAATATCTTAGTTTTACACAATATGGTTTAGATGCCAGCAAGCTGTTATTTAGCCCTTGCTTACTGTAACCAAGCTACCAGCTAGACTGCCAAACTTCTTAAGCATGCAATTTGAAATGGACACAAACCATCATTATGGGCTCATTGGAGAGGAGGGAGTGGAATGACATGACACCATCAAATTAAAGGGATTTAATTCTACTGATACACTTATAACCTTCCCAAAAATGTAACATCTATATACTGCGATCTTCAATATTTTTCTTTTACCCTAATTCAACCAGGTCTGCCGCCCCATCCCTTTTGGCATCCTTGTTCCACCAGTTTAGAAAAATAGGCCTGTTTCTGAAAGGAGAAAACAATGGAAGGACCTTAATTTTGGTCAGTTACAACCGAACACCTCTTAGAATATTCTCAAATTTTTGTTTTTACTCCTAGACTGCTAGTAAATATAACTTTAGGAAGGTATTTAAGTCATATTGAGTTTCAGAAAGCATAATATTTTTCTGTGGTGTGATTATATTGATTCATTGTCAAATTCTACACCTTCACTGGTTCAAAATTTACTTATTGTATCTATACTCTACCTAAGATACTATGAAATGTGTTGGCACTGTCTACATGACATCTGAAATCAGCTTAGCAGTGTGCTGGCATGTCATATGTGAGAACTAGTATAAGTTCATGCTCTGTCCTAGAAACGGGCAATTCACATGTGGCACCATAATACCATAAGTTGTGATCCCTCCATTCTCCTTAAAATTTTTTGCACAATAATTCCAGCTGTTATTGAGAATACTATTTTCTGTTTCCGTAACAGCCTCATAAAACCTGCAGTCCATGCTGTATTATGGCATAGTGCAGGTTTCAAGCTACAAAGAAATCCCAGCAGCCAAGGCAGACAGCTCATATCATCTCCATTCTGTTTGCATGGGGCTGCATGAGTGACTTGCTGCACAAATGCAAGTTACAGAATGTATGTTGTGAGAACAGACCTGATGTTTTACAAGACTAGGCAACATGAGATATGATCTCTCCATCCCTTTAGTTATTTGCATGCACAGGTCTAATATCTGATGCATGTCAAAATGGTCCTGACGGAAATAAAACTGAGGACCTAAAGCAAAAGCAGCTCTGAATGATAGCAGCAAGGGGCAAACAACAAATTCAGCTCTTGACAACACAGCAAAAAAATGCATTAACTATACAAAACTATGTATATTAACACTAATGTAATTAGTTTGGGGCTAACAAGGGCGAACTGTGCAAGAAAATGATCTCTCAGAAATTTGTAAGAGGTCTCTGAAGAGCCAGTTATAGCAGATAAAGTGAATCACTAGAAGGTTCAAAGATCAGGACATGTACCTAGAATGACAGAAATTAAGCATTGCCAAAAGCCCATTTCCAGGCTCTCTACACTTTCCACCTTACTAAAAGCATCGCAGCTCAGCTTTCCACTAAATGAAAGAGGATTTACTGGTATTCTTGGGATATACTACTCTGACAACTTTGGTGGCAATGAAGTTCAGTTCCTAGCATGCCTGCTTCATGATGTTAATTTTGGTAGAAAAATTATTAATGCTATTCTAAAGAGCTTGTCTTTGGGGAAAAAAAATCTTTAAACATACTATTAAGTGCTCAAAGCTATCAAATTTAACAGTTGTAAAATGCAGTAATATAGAGGTAACAACTTTTTGTTTTAGTTGGATATCAGACAGCAGTATTTCTGTCAGAAACTTGAGATATTGTTCATCGAAAGTTATCATCAACCACAGCATTTATAATCCTGCTCCAATCCACACATACCCTGCAATTCGCTGCCTCCAGTTTCGATATGGGTCATAAAGGCTTTCACAAAAAGCCAATGCATGTCGCACAAATTCTTCTATAGGGGTCTGATCTGCCAGTTCTTTTTCTTTTGTTTTGCTTTTTAACTTGAGAAAAAAAAAAAAGAAAGAAAGCTGTGGTCAGAAAATTTCTAGACGCTGAAAATTCATCTTGATTGCCTTCAGAACAGTTCTGAGCCCACAGATTGTTTCCCCAACAACACTACTATTGAAAAAGTGGATCATATAAGCAGGAGCAGGAAGTATGCAATGGCAAAAAATGAGAATTGTTAATCACATACCTGTTGAATGTATAACGTAGTCATGGTGATAACATGGTTAATGTATGAACACATCCCAATCTCTTCCACATTAGCCAAATTTCTATGAAGACAACATAAAAACCACAGAAATGTACACAGTGGACCATTTGAGGCTAGTTCAAACAATGTTTGTTTTAGCATTCTGTCTATACGCATACGAAAGTATATCAGCATTTCAAAAATACTCTCCAAAAGACTGCAGGTACTCAAATGTTTATTTCTGTCACAGTAACAACAGAGCTTACAAGTTTTCTTCTACTTGAAGGAAAATAAAGGCCTCAGTGACTCTGCTATAGGCCAATTCTATCTGGAATTTGGGGTTTCAAAGGTTAAGCAGATTCCCAGGACACTCTAAATAGAAAGCTCAGAAATGGCATCTGATAATAACTTACTCTTCTCCCACATTACTTGTGCACAGGCTTTCTAAAACCTTAGCAAACATTTTATCCAGAAGCATTTATTCACTTTAAATTCTCCCAAGGAAAACAAACATTTAATAAATTATTTTAGAACATAAATAAATCAAGAGCAATAAGGAAATTGCATACATGTTATTTCTCAGTCTTGAGAATAAGTCACAAAGATCAGATACTGAAGTGATGACATAAGGAGAACTTGACAGCAATTAAAGGCTGACAATAGTTTGTACTTCAGACACGTTACCACCACCTACTCAGTTTATATTTAGTATTCCAGGAAACAAATACTGCCCTACAGTTTCTTATATTGCTTCATGGGAAGGAGAGACGGCGGTCTTAAAAGCTGCTTCAAATATTCCTCAGAAAAGGATATCCCCTTCCTCTCTTAATGCAGTTTATAATAGAAGACTGAAGAATAGTGACGACTAGATCCCTAAAAACAGTTTATTCACCTGCTTCAATAGAATTATAAAATAAGGCACGCGTTTCAGAAAGAATCCAATTGCATTAATAGTGTAATCAGTCAGTTTCTTAAGCTGTTTATGGAATTACAAGCATGTTAAGAATGTGAAACAGTTCTTCCTGTACAGTTCTCTCTCAAGTTACTTCATATTCAACACTTTTTAGAGTCTGTCCTTTCTTTTAAAAGTATTTCTTCTACCAGGTACATCATACCTTGAATTCTCTTAGATGTATTTTATGTAACTAAAAGGAAATCCCTTCTATTCTACTTCTCATGGCAACCATTATTGTGAAGATGATTGCATAGTTCCCCTCATTTTTATTCTCCCTTCCTTTATTTTGAAGACTGTGAGAAGTGGCATTCCACTGTTTCTCCTGGAAAGTGTGAAATCAGATTGTTTTTGTAATTAGAACCTGTATTTATTGGCTGTATCACAATTTCTTTAACAAAACAATAGCACTGCTGAGGTAAACAATCAGAATAAATACCTGCAAAGGATGATAAAGAATTTCACAAGTAAAAGTGAGAGAGCCTGCTGCTGCTCTTCTAGTCCATCTGACATTTTCTGGACACACTGTAGCAGCTGGAGCCTGAGGACCTGAAGAATGTTATCAGGAAGCAGCGATATTCCTGGAGGAATGTCATCCACCCTAAAGAGGAAAACCACACACAAAACTGTTAATCATGCAAATGACATGCTACCAATCAATTTCAAGGTGCTTATGGAATATTCCAACAAGCCTCTACAAGAAAGGCTGCTGAACTGATGGTTCACAAACACTTCCTAATGAACCAAAAGGAAAAGCCTGGTGGCTATACGCCAGCTTGAGCTTTCTTTTCCCCAGTAGCTAACTCCACTGAATAAAAAGGTGTTAAAAATTCATTAAACGTATTCCTCAGTGCTCCTCCATGCAATGATCTGCCTTGATTGCCATGGAAAAATTGCATGATTTTCATCAGGTGAACAGGTGGCCTGGGAAACCCCTAAATAAGGAAAGGGATGGCCACAATGGAATGAAACATGAAAACTAAACTCAAAGGGAACATTTTCAACTTTCTACTGAAGATTAAGTGTCTAAATAAATAAGATACCAATTATTAAATAGTTAATGAAGCCCAGTTGGTAGACATACACAGTGAGCTTCATGTCCTTCTTCCATGAATTAAAAAGCCATAAAAGATTAAATATGAAAAGAAGGCTGTTCACAATAAGACTGAACAAAGGAAGACGTGAAAACCAAGGTCTGCATGTGCAAGAGAGGGAGCTCTCAAAAAATCTGAGCCTTGGCACACTGATTTTGCAGGAAAAGATCACCCATCCTTACTAGTTTGTGGAGATCATTAACCCAGCAAATAGGGAATTTTTTTCTGCTACCTAATTATATTTAGGAGACAAAAAGACTGTTGTGTTGCTGTTAAGATTAACAACTTTCCCAAAGCCAGACATGGCCCTGAAGAACGCAAGTTATTTTTGCCTATTGGTTTTGCTAAACTGAAACATTTTCAGAAATATACTAGTGAGAACCAAAAGAAGGAAATCACAAAACCTGCAACTAAGCCACTAATCCAGTTACAGCCAAAGAGAAACCCATTTTTATCAACAGTATGGAAATATGTAGGTGTGTTAGAACATCATCTTGGGTGAATACTATATACCTACTGTTGCACATGCTAAAGAGAGTTTGCCTCAAGCATCAGGTGTGCAATATGACACATTCTCTATGATACACAAGAAAAAAGAAAACAAGCAAAAGCCGTACAGCTTATACAAGCCTTACATATGGCTAAAGTCAGGGAAAACGACAACAAAAATTGAGCTAGCTCAAAAAATCACTAATGACACTTGCATATGTATATCCCTGTAAGAATAAGCATCAAAAAGTGTGAGGAAATGCAATGACTGACACTAAACACTGTGATACCACTTATTTGCAGGAAATGGGGAACAATATGTTGTTTAGATTTTAAGTTGAAAAGGAAGTACGTGTAGAAGGGAACAACTGAGACCAAGTTTAGTAAAATCAGACAGGTGTAAGTGACAGCAAGCTCCCACATCCTAAGTGCAACCCATACGTATACAAAGGACCAAATACTGCTGATTCCTTTGGCTCTTCACAGACTTGTACAATTTGCTTTTCAAATTCTGGGATTCAGAATCTTCAAATTTGCGTTAAAAATTCCTAAATTATTTACAGGGCCTCAGCTCTAAACTGATATAGACACTAACAACAAAATTAAAAGCAACTGCTTTTTTCCAACAAAACTGCCAAGAAAGAAATCTCAATTTCTGCGATAGTAGCTTCACCCCTCAAAATGCCAGCAGATCCATACCCTCTGGGACTATGAACATGGCTCCTCATAATCTGATAATTCACCGTATCTCTGTATTAGGAAAACCATACTTTTAGACAGCTGAAATTATATATCCAGAAGTAATTTCCCTAAAATGCCCATCAAGTCTTTTTCAGTAAGATCATAAAATGCTTTATAAGACAGCAAACCACATACCCTTCATGCCTCACGTCCCAAAGAATGTTTTCTCTGCAGTAGCTGCCTGACTGTGCTATTGCACAACCCATGAGCATTTACTGTCTTATGCAAGACTGGCACACGAAATACTAAAACTGAATATACTTCAGACTATATAAAAAACCATAAATCTTCATAAATAATCAAACTTCACCCTGGAACAAATTACCACAAAAATTAGGAAGTTACATTTGTGGACATGTAGTATAATTTTTCCCAACAAACTGTGCAAACTAAGTATTCCAAAAGCAAGCAAGCAAAAAAAAACCACATCAATGTCAAAAAATTATATCTTAACTGAAACTCAACTGCTGGTACTCTACCTCACATATGAGGAAGACCTTGACACATTTGGGTTCTTTTTGTTTACAATTTCCTTGCATTACATTAACATTATGCAGCAATATAAACTGCCATCTCAGGTGTCTGAAAGGAATTTAAATTACTGTCTAAATTGTATTCACCTATTGTAGCTCAAACTCACACTGGCACTTTCAACCTCTCCTTCACCAGCGTTAAACACTTTGGAACAGGCTTTACTCTTCAACAACCATGCAAGCATGTAATCAGCATTATTATTGTGATTCCTGAATCATTTTTATGTGGGTTTGAAGTCAGTAAATTAACAAAGCATGAGTTGCCTTTAAGCTGCTTTGCTTGAGATCATGCAAACCAAAAGGAAAAAAAGAGCATGAGAATACTCTGGAGACCTTTGTTGTTTCTGAAAGTATTAACCCAAATGACAATTCCCCTCCTTCAATGAGGGCAAAAAAAACCTCCCACCAGCTGGCAAAGGTTTTATCCTTTTCACAGTAAATATATAAAAAATGAATAATAGAGACAGAACAGGCACTATAAATCTTTCATTCTCAATGCTCAAAGCCATCAGCATACCTATTTTCACGTTTTCAGTAAAATCACCTCACCTTTTCAGTAAAATTGTCAAGAACACCATTAATGAACCATTTCATTTAAAACTACAGGGTAGATGCACAAAGATGGAGCTGTATAAGCCTATAAGCTGCATAACTGTATAAGCTCTACTTAGTCAAATCATACCACTGGATACACTCATCCTCTGTATTTAGAGATTTCCTAATTGTGCACTATGTAGCATATTCCAGATATCCAAAGCAGATTTCAGGAAATTTTATATTTCAATTTATAGAGGAAATAATGTTATCAGTTATGCCACCACGTGACAGCACCAATCAAAGAATCCTTTGGGAAGGGAAAAAAACCAAACAGCCACTAATAGTTTTATTACATTTCTTAAGTGGTAATTTCTTGGATGCTAAAAAACCCATATATGTTTTTACATTGACACAGAACTTCATGTCTGTGTTCCAAAAGGTCAGTTTTGTCCAGCAGTCTGTACAAGCTTTCTTCTCCTTACACAGTTTCTCATTATTTCCTGGCATTTGCCCTTCAGTACACCAGGTCATTCAGACATGTAGCTGTACAGCATACTAAGATGTATTTAAAAAAAAAAAAAAAACAAAAAAAACAAAACACACCAAAGTATTACTCAGTTTCTCATTTACTAGCATTATATATTATTTCCAGTATCAAAAGAGAGAACTACTAATTCAGTAATTTGTTTTTACTGGAGTTGCTTGAGTCCACAGGTTCCTATGGACAAGACTCACTGGAAATCAGTATTTGGTGGTTAAACACTGACCTACTTCTTTTTTTGTGGGCTTAGTAATATCAGTTCCACAATGTAAATGCCTGCAGTATAAACTGACAAACCTCAGAAAGATGCCACTTTTTACATACCTGGTTATCTTATAAATGCCAACAGGGGCAGAAACTGCAATTTTGTTAACCTTAATATCTGCTCTCAAACAGTGAAATTTTTATTCCAGCCATGAAAGCATAAGACTGATCTGCCTTCATCCCTGTATTGTTCTGATAGGTTTTATCTACATTTGTTACACAAATGAGTCTAAATCCACATGTGCCTACTCTTCCAGACTAAATCAATAATCCTGTCATTAACCTCATAAAAATACACTATTTTTATGCTCACTAAGCCATCATTTAGCACAATAAAGATGCTGCTATTGTTCTGCACAACTAAGATTCAGGTGTTTTTTGTTTAAGTTGCTGTAAAAAAACACCACCAAAAAAAAAAAAAAAAAAAACCATCAACACAGGCAAACAAAAGATCTCTTAAAAACTTCACAGTACCAAGGCATTCTTCTCTTCCATTGTTCAGATGCCAACATTAAGTAGTATGTTAAAGATAACCTGTGCCAAACGATAAACCCTTTTCCTTAACACACTAAGATGCATTTTTGACACTGCAAAGAAAACAGATCTTAAGAAAGAGCACAGAATTAAGTTGAAGGTCTTACTTCTTGATAATTGCACTACATATTTTACATTTGTATAGGCATTATGCAGAAATTTTTAATACAAAGAACCAGGAAGCCCAGTTATTATTCACCAAGATCCAGTTGCAGTATTCTTATTTCCTTGTAACAGTAGAGGCTATCACACTTCAAACAGGATTTGATCCGAAGCCCATTAAAGAATTTCCATTGGTTTCAACAGGGCTTGGACTGCAGCCATCACGCAGGAAGAGCCATTCTTTGCATTCAAACACCAGTAGCAGCATCAGCTATACTACTGACACCACTTCTCATGATTTCTGAATTCCAACAGCATTTGTTCTTCCTTAAAACCTCTAGCTCATGCAAGCATCTCAAAGGCAAGAGAAAAGATCCAGTGCATAAGTTTCTATTCCTCATTTGCAAAGTTAGTCTTCAAAATACAATTCTTAGAACACAGCAAACTCAAAGTACTAAATATGGAACTCCAAAATTAGACTTCAATACCATCTCATGATTATCTCCAAGAACTTGTGGTCAGCAACATGAATGAAGTCAGCAATATTCTTGCCCTGAACTGAAGTCTTCATGATTGCAAAGAAATCACTTTAAAGTCTATAATTTGTACATGTTTTTAAAAGGTTTTTAATGAAAGATTCTGATATCTTAGCTAAGCATTTAATCTCATCCTTACTTTTAAAGCCATCTCCGAAATAAAATTACAAACTCTTTACCTACATTTTACTTCTCTTCAGTCATGGCTGATAGAGACAACAAGCGCTAACACTGACCAATAATATTTCACATGCAATATTTAATGAATACTTCTTTAAAAACATGCACAAGGAACAATATTTCTATGAGAGCAAGAGTAAGTGAATACTCATGCCATCTCCTGGTATAATGCAAATACCAGTATTTGCCTAGTTTCATTGTTCCCTTCCCAATCTGACCTTCAAAAGAATGGGAGAGCCATTCCGCAACTGAAAGTCTTTCTTTTGTTTAAAGGTAGTATTGACATTGAAAAAGACTGGGCTTTCAGCCAGGTCTGTTTCAGGTATCAAAGATGAACAGGCCTGTAATTCTACATACCGAGTTGGCAGCTTCTCAAAGTCCACATCCAGAAACTGTTCATAGCTGGAAACAAAGCTATCCAGCCACAGCTTCAAGTAATCTGGATCTTTCTGCAAATAAGAAGAGAACATTAAGCAATATTGCACTCAAGAAAATCTGTCAACAACTCTGTAATACTAACTTGAATGGAAAGCTTTCCTTTAATGCATTTCAATGGGAGAAAGGAGGGAATATGCAGATTTTTCAAATTAAAATTTAAGAACCAGTGTCCTTTTAAATTCTCAGCCATGTTGTTCTGATGTGACGTTCTTGATGTATTTGTTAGTTCATGTGTTTCTATTTCTTGGCACCAGTGCCAATCAAAGCATTTTAGCTTCTCCTCCCAACAGCCAACAATCTTTACTTACTCCCCAGAGTAATATATCAGGTGCACAAAATTACTGGTATATTCTAGTCTAGATAGCATAAATGTTAGTACACCATACTCTTTATGGCTTATAACATTAAATAAGAACTCCAATGACAATCCTAATCACAAAATAATTTGCTTTTTGCTTCAGTCATTGATCAATACGGCAGCTACCAGCAGATTAGGGCCAGACTGAGTGTTCCAAGAGATAAGGCAGAACTTGTGACTTGTATACTAAATATCCATAAAACAAGATGAGAATTTAAATTTAGGCTTCCTAGTTGCTCTTCGTAGAGTACGCAGACTCTGTTATGAACAGCCGTTCCTCAGGACTGGGCACCATTGACAGAAGGGAGGACAAACACCAGAGCCTGTAGGACTGCCAAACAGACAACACTAGCAAAAGCAGCAGGTAAATTGTATGCCAGAAGCATCTGGCTGATTAAATGTTGGCAACTTAGTTACTAACATAATACTACAAAAAAAAATGTGTGTATATATATTTTTTTTCTAGCTTTTACTAATCTATCTGCAGTAATAACAAGGCTTTTCTTATGCCACATTGTAATAATATCACATTCAGGGTCATACCCTTGAAAACCCAAGGTAGTCAGACAAGTCATCTCTGAGTTTGGTAGCCCTAAACCTGAAATGTCTAAGCTATGTATTTCCAAACCCAACTGTGTTCATCATTTACCCCAAACCACTACAAGAAAAGCACAACAGGGTACTCTAACATAGAAGAAATTCAAGGGACATTAAGAATATGCTCTGAAGAAGCCACCATGCAATATAAACTTGTAGAGAAATACATCTGCCCCAAGGGAGCTAGGTAAGGAAGCTAAGGAGCTTTCAACTTATTCCTACAGAAAATTCCACTCCATCCACTTTGGAACTGGACCACTAAAGTGTGGGATAAGTCCCATACCTGGGGTTATGAAGGAAAACAAGTTTGGTTTTAGTGAAAGGGCTGCAAAACTCAGCTTCACTGCAGTACATTAGTTTACAGTCTTTTGACTGAAGATGAAATATCCTTATCAATTCAACCTAAGTAGCCTGAGGCTTTGCTACTATTTTATAATGTCTAATGAAACTGAACAACCTCTTCTACATTCTTCTGTCACTCTCACTTTTTTCCCCATCTGAAAGCTCAAATCAAGTGGCTCACAGATGGAGGAAAGGAAGATACTTTCAAGTGCCTTATATACCAGACAGATACCCACAAAACAGACAGGAATTTAAATTTAGGCTTCCTCTTTGTTCTTGCCCAGAGACTCTGCTCATGACCAGAAGTTCCTCAGGGCTGGGTACCACTGCCAGAAAGGAGGGTAGATACTAGACCACTGCAAGTCATCACAGGAAAACTGCCAAATAAGTCATTTGAGATAGTGTCACTTTAGAAGTCGAGCTGCTTAATTTTCAAAAGCAAGCTGCCAGGCCATAGGTAACGTAAGCCTCCTCCAAGACTGTACAGTCATGAGCACTAATACACATCATGCGTTTCCACATTCTATGTAATAAATAATCTTCGATATAACTTTCAAATATTTGCCTGAAGTATTATAGATTTTAAATTGCTTCTAATCTACTCCAAGTTTTATAAAAATTTGCAAAAGACTTCAACCTTTTTGTTCATCCTTCTCTTTTCCCTTTTCTGTACCTCCTTCCTTTTGTTCGATGCCTTTATGTTACCACAGGTATTCCCAAATAACCAATTGTTGCCCTGCAGTGTTAAGACCAAAGAGTAATCTGTGAATAACTAACACACACAGTTTTCGGGGGCTATATCAAGCTAACAGAAAGAGTAGACAAAGGAGACTGTCTGACAGAGTACTGTCAGTGCAAAACTGTCAGTACAAAGAAGCCTCTGGGGGGAGGGCATGCAGAAAAAAAATAAAAATGTGAATCCAGAACCTGAAGTGCTGCAAAATTCTTTCCAGATGTTTTAAGACATGGGAATCCCCTTCTCATTCTAGGCTTCACCCTTTCGCATACCCACAGAGATCACTCTTAAGCAAGAAGCATCAGAAATACTCCAACACAATTTACCTCACTATCACTATTAATTATATACAAAATGTGTTCAGATACTGCGACAACAGCTGTCAAATAAAACCCTCAGCTAGATATATATCTTGTCTATTTGCTTCCACTGCCTTTAATACATATTCTTATTTTTCCAATTGTCTTATTTTCCCTTCTTCCACTTTATTCCAAGTTTCTTCCTCATTCATATTCTTTCTTCCTCAACACTGCTTTATTCTCTTTTCACTTTTTTAAGTCATCACTCCCTTTCTGCTAAAAATTTGTCAAAAAAGTATTATGCCCTCTAAGCGTAAAATAGCCTTGTCTGCATGTTTAATAGGTACAGAACTACCAGTTATCTTAAACACACATGTAATAATTCCTCTCAAGATGCAACTGTAGCCTACAGAATGAAGCAAGCTTTGAGGTACAGCCAACCATATCCTGGGCTGCATCAAAAGAAGAGGGACCAGCAGGTCGAGGGAGGTGATCCTGCCCCTCTACTCTGCTCTCCTGAGACCTCACTTGGAGTATTCTGTGCAGTTCTGGTGTCCTCAACATAAAAAGGACATGGAACT
>JASSUY010021977.1:0-10899 GCA_032466535.1 Forpus xanthops
CCAGTACTTCATCTCTATTCTGACTCATGGGTGGTGGTAAATGCCCTGTGGGGGTGGTTGCAGCAATGGAAACAGAGCAACTGGCAATGCAGAGGTAAACCCACCTGGGCTGCTGCACTGTGGCAAGATACCACTGTCCAGATACAGAACCTGGTGGTGAATGTACGCCATGTAGATTCTCATGTAACCAAGAGTCTGGCCACCAAGAAACATCAGAACAATCAACAAGTGGATAAAGTTGCTAAGATTGAAGTGGCTCAAATGGACATAGATTGGCAACATAAGAGTGAACTATTTTTCGCCTGGTGGGCCCATGACACTTCAGGCCATCAGAGCAGAGATGCAACATACAGACAGGTTTGTGATTGAGTGGTAGACTTAACAATGAACTCAATTGTATGTTGTTGCCTGTTATGTAGTGCTTTTATAGCCCACCAACTAGATGTCTTCAGGTCACCAGCGACTGGCCTTGACTCTACTCCAACCATCATCCCAATAAAGAATGAACTTTGATGAAACCAGATGAGTTCTGCAGTAAAGGAACAATCAGCATCAGCAGGCAGCAATCCAAGACTACACACAGCCTCTCCTGCTCTGAAAGACCATTACAAGGGATGGAGCCCAACATTATGGACTGGATGAACTCAGGAGCTTTACAGGGATTGGTCCATGCACAAAAGAATGACTTCTCTCTCTCTTAATGTGTGTGTGTATGTATATATATATATATATATGTATAAGAGTGATGGTATATTGAAAAATGTAGGATCTAAGCATGACATGAATCGTATGGAATAAGGGGTGGATACTGTCCTGGTTCAGCAGTATTAGTCATTTTCTCCTTCTTACTAGTTGGTGCAGTGCTGTGGTTTTGACTTTCAGCCTGGGAACAGCTCTGTTTTCAGTTGCTGCTCAGTTACGTTTAGTCTGACCAAGGACTTCCTGAGTCTCATGCACTGCCAGGGAGGAGGGGAAGCTGGGAAGCAGCAGAGACAGGGCACTTGACCCAAACTACCCCAAAGGAGTATTCCATACCACAGTACATCATGCCCAGTATGCAAACTGGGGGCAATTACTCAGAAGGGCTAGATCAGTGCTCGGGTCGGGCTGGGTATCGGTCAGCAGGTGGTGAGCGGTTGCATTCTCTGCCTTTGTTATTTCTCTTATCATTATTATTATCGTGGTAGCAGTAGTAGCTTGTGTTATACCTTAGTTACTTTTAAACAGACTACTGTATGGTAACGTTGATTCTCTTCAAATGTCTATTGTGCATCCTTTGCATTCACTCATTAAAATTTCTAATGCATGCTAAACCAGAGAAAAAACAATACCCAAATGTAATATATTGCTCTGGAAGTCAGTGCTAGATGTTAACTCTTCATTAAAATGGTTTGTTTTTCCCAGCTGAGTCCTTGTCTTATTATCTCCTCTCAGCTCTGCATGATAAGCACGTGATCAACCACAGAGCATCCCAGAATCTTATTTAAAGCAGAAATAGCAATCCATACGAGAAAACCTCCTCATGAAATGCAGCTTGGTCATAGAAGCACTAGAGAAGCACTTCTGAATTCATAACAGAGTGTGACAAGGAGCATGATAATATCAACACAAGGGCTCATACAAGTGCATCATGCCAATCTGACTGATCACAATTGCTTAGCTTAATGAGGAGCAACAAGCCAGGGGAGATGCCTGGCAATGCTGCCTATTGGGCCTTGTTATCTACTCTTAGAGAAGTTTACTTTATTGCCAGATGTACACAGGGGCAGAAATATTAATGAGAGATTTCTATAGACACATGCATTTACAGGGCACACAATGCCCAGCACAAGCACTACTCACCCTCTTATGCACACACACATACGTATACAATCACCAGAGATTCTGCACTTGGCTATGGCACACACACAGCAGCTCACCCTGCTGCAAGCACATAGAAAGCCTACTCTGGGCCAACCATGCCCACTGATAGGGAAATAAACCTCTGCCAAGGCCCAGTCACGCTAAAGAGTTGCAGATGGTCACTCCATGAGCAAGAGGCTTTTACTGCCAATCCAAAATTAGGGGCACAGGAATGACAGCCAGATCTTGTGCTCCCTCTGCTAGCTAGCCTTCCCAAAGGGGAGGGACAGCATGGGAACAAAAGCTGGACAAGCTGCACTTGTAACACCTGTTTTTAGAGCCTGTACAAGCACAGCACCGTTCAGCCACTCTCAAAAGAGTTTCAGATGTTAGAAAAGGATAGATTGGCATAGCAGCCTTGTAAAGATGAGCTACACAACTAAAACAATGCCTCTTCTGGAGGCTCTGTGAAGGAAAGGAGGAAATAAGTGCTTCAAAGAGATTTTGTCATTTTCTGCAATAAGTTCAGAGAGATAACTCCAGATATCTAACCAAGAGGGAGACTGGGTATTATGTTCAGTATCACAGCAATACTTACTTTGTGCACATTGCAGCAGAAGTTACAAAAAGGCAAGGATGTTTTGGTAAAGAATAGGCTGAGGCCACTGAGATCAAAGCTGCAAGAAAAACACCATTTGTTGCAAATGGCAGGTGTTGCTGCATGCACTCAGGATTGGGCCACAAAGAGGATTCTTGTCATTCTCTGCCTAAGGAATGCTTTTCAGATATTTCACCACAGGGCACCACTAGCACCAGTTACAAGTCATTACATGTCCCAGTGGAAATGGGCATCTGATATTCTCCTTCCTTGCCAAATACTTGAATGAAATTCTCTGTCTTATGGGAAAAAGAGACATGTTGCTCTTCTCTGCAACTTTCAAGAGTCTGATGGGAAAAAGTGCCCACAGTATGTACCACGCAAAGCATATGATAGATATAGGTATAAGAATGTAACTACTGAAGCAGCAGCTCACAGATATCTAAAACCAAATTATGCACATAAGTTTAAATTCTCTACGAGGGAACTTTAAGGTATAAGAATATTTGATCTAAATAGGAAGTTAAACTATTAATAAAAGCAATCATAAATGACAGCAATGTGAAATATGGTTAAAGACAATACAGAGCTGTTTGCATTTGTAAAAAACGTCCCTTGCAATCCCTCAAATGATAATAGAACCCAACTCCTTCTGCCCATGGCAAATGCTGTTTAGCACCATCTAGTGTGCTTCTAAATGTCTCTGATGGACTGAAAGGAAAACATACATTTCTAGTGAAAGCATTGGATACCACTGATTAGAGACCTTCACTTGTATAGAGCAAAGCAGCCTCCACATTAATAGGATTCTGTGAGATTTCAGTTAGCAGCAGCTCCCCCTTTGCACTGCACAGTAATGACTGGCATCCTGCTGATTCACAATGCCACTGAGGTGATAATGAAGGATTTGCCAGCTAGAAAGTTACAAAAGCATCAACAATTAATATTGATGAAAGTTTCTTCATACCCATGGTTTGTTGGAGGATAAAAAAAAAAAAAGCAGGTAGTGGGAGATTGCTGGGCAAAGTGGCATAATTCTTTGAACATGGAAAATCCTGTTCCAAGCCACATTGTTTTCCTACCACACCATCCTGTTCATCAGCATTCTTAACAGCTTCAGAAAAACCCACTGCCTCAGAATGTAACTCTCTCTTTTTTTATTTGACACTGATAGATTTTATCTTTTCTAAAACAAACAATTATGGTTCAGATATCAGACTGTTTAGCACTCCATAATGAGTTGAAATGCATGATTTTTCAGTCTTCTTGACTGAAGATACAAACATCAGGTTTGTTACTTTAAAAAAGTCTTCCAATATGCAGTACTGAACCTTCAAAGCCTGCTGAAAATGAACCTCCTCAACTTTAAGATAGATCTCAGCAGTAAGATATCTGCAGGCATATTCAAACTGTGATGTGAAAAATAGAAGCTTGGAATGATGCAATTCTACTTGGTAGATCTACTTCTAGGTTTTGGCTTGGATGCACAGGTAAAGGACAATAAAGAAACCTGGCCAGAGATTGAAATATTAGATATTTTTTTCAACTTTTCTTTTTATGTATATCTCCTTCATTTATGGATATTTGTTTAACCCTCTAACTGAGCAGCTGTGCCCTACGGTCTTGCTAACTCCCTTGCTGTCCCGTGTGTAATACCCTCTTGCCTCCAGGAAGGAGTTCCCATTAAGTTTTTCAGTCTGCTGCTGAAAAGAGAATGTCATACCAGTTTTACAGCTTTTCTTTACACCCTCAGTTTACCCAGACTCCTTTGACACATCTGAAGGTGCTTCACACATGAGAGAAACTGACAATACTATTATCAGACCTGATTTTTTGGCATGGATTGTCTCCTTGTCTCAATGAAGAAAGGGTTTAGGAAGCACGAGCCCAGCCTCCACTATGTCAGGTATCGCAGCAGATTTCAAAAAGCAACAGTTGTGTTCTTGACACAGTTAACTTAGGATAATCTACATAAGGTACTACTCTGGCACATTAATATTCTCTCTTTTCCTGTCCTTTTTAAGGGACCTTCTTCCTTCTCTCAGGAGAATTATTCTTAGGAAGAGGTTAACGTGCTGTAAGTGGAGCTGCTTCCCTCCCACGTCTGGAAATGGACATTCTGAAAGCGTAATTTTCTAAAAACCCAAATGTGGGTGAGAAACCCCTTGAAGCACATTTTGAAACCAGATAAATCGAATTACTCTATTCCTGAAATTCAAGACTGTGGATTTCAAAGTAGCATCACAACAACCCACCAGGAAAAATGTCTCGCCTCAGGGTGCCCAATTCAACATTCCAAGCTCACAGCTTGGTCCGTCAGTACAGTTTCTGAAACTTATCCTAACTCAGCCAGGAATTCCACAGGCCAGTGTATGCTCTCTTCCAAATAAATCCACTCCAGTCTTAAGAGGAGCTCTTGGGAAAACTAAAGAGTGGCCATAACTTGTGCAAAGTTATGGCTGTTTTCAGTTGCATGGATAAACTCCTTCCATAACACACATGGCACTTTCTCACACACTGTGCATGCAGAATTTGCCTTACGGTTGTGTTTGAGTTTCTTTGTATCATGAGATTAGGCTTGTCTGTATTCTCTTATAAGCCACATAATTCAATGTCCAAACTGCTCAAAGCACTTGCATTTTGTTTTGAAAAGTTTGTGCCACTAGCTGGAATTCTTCATATGCTGTCATGTCATCCTCTATTTCCCTATTCTTCTTCCTCACAATTAAAGCAATTCCCAGAGGTTCTGAAACTGGAAGAAGCAGGAATACAGGCGATGCACACACAGAGGATGAAGGATAGTGCATATTCTTACAGGTACTGCCAGTGCCAAGCCTTCTCCAGTACTCTATGTAGGTTATGCAGGCCCACAATGTGAAAGTATGTAAAAACATTTCCCCTAAGTAAAATTCATGGCGTTTTTCATCTGTGTTCTACAATAACACTTTCATATGTGGTCTCAGGGGGTACCCTATAATTAATATCTGATAGCAAGTATTCATGTAAATATGAACATAAGCCTCAGGAATCATCAAGAATATTCATCCTTCTAAGTGATAAGCAGTCTCTTATATCTAGCCTGATAGAGCAATTTCTTGTCCCTACTCTTATACACTTGCAAAGTGGCATATTTCTCAATAGGTGGTCCAAACCATCAGGGCAACATTGAATGTTACAAATGTATGACTGCTTATACACAGAAAAATGATCACGCACTTGAAAAGCTTTTTTTACCAGTTAGTGTTTTTCAGTAAAACACTGGTCAAGATTACTAAATCCATTAATATTGCTATCTGCAATGTGAATTCACCCCCTACATGATTATCGTCACCCAACTTTCTGCCAGGATCACACTGAGCAAATGTATCTGTATTAGAGAAAATGGAGATCTCAAAAAAATTTTTTCTTGTTACTGCAGACTTACTACTTGCCATCAGTTAATTTGACACGTCACCAGAAACGGGGGAAGGAGCAACACTTGAAGGTAGGAGCAGGTACAACTGTCATGCCTGGAAGGCTGATTGCTCCTTCTACTACTCATGATGCCTCCTCTCTCCTCCAGTTTAAGATAGAAAATTGAACCCTGAGGACAAGACAAAAGCATGCCTTTGGAAGCAGCTATTATGAACTGATTATGCTAGGTCTCCAGCATCATTAATACTTGCTGCCTGTGCTTGCCATTAGTTCCCATCAAGTTTTAACAATACTTTCTGAAACAGAACTGGAAACATTTCTCACATTCAAATTAACACCTGATCATTTTCAAACTGGTGAGGGCAGAATGAATACAGAAAGGTTTTTTTTCATATTCCACTTTAGAACAAATAAATGTGGCTTTATAAGTAATCACTGTGAGATTGCTATTTTTCACGTTTTTGATACCTCTTAAAATTGCTCATATCTTTATTTTGCAAGTATTCTGCAGTGGTAATGTCAAGTTGCTTACCTTAAATGCCTTTAAACTTAACCCTAAATGTCAGTTTAAGCAGGTGCAGGCCTCCCACAATGAGTATTAAAATTGTTTTTATGCCAAACACCTGCCAAAAATATCAGGAAAGGCTGGGGGAGGGACTGCTTTTATAAAATCTCTCTCCATTCATCCTAAGGTAGGCAGGTGAGATGCCTATATTTTGCTCTCAAATACATAAAGAGACGAAGGCTACTCAGTAGGCTCAAGCAACAAACATTTACAACTTTACAGACTTCAAACGAATGCAGTCCACAAAAGTGTAGTGACTGTACTCTATCTGTTCTCTAGCTTATCAACTTGAAATATCCACGTGACTATAAACCCCAGGAGACTGGGAAAAACAGATTTTTTTTTTCCAAGTCTGAAAAATATAGTATGCTATTTTACTGCTTCTTTGAAAAGTTATTAATTTAGTATCAAAATACATCAAAACCAAGTCGGTAGAAACATTTTTTCTAAATCCAGTTATTTAACAGTCTTTTATGTCATTAGATTCAGGCACCTTTTCCAATTATGTACTGCATGACCTTACACTAACATGAAATGGTCTATAATATTTCACACGTATTACTGGATTAATGAAAGACTAGAAAAAGAAAAGTATTAATTTTTAAAGAGTTTGCTTTACACAGCATATATTTTTCCTAAGTATAGTCAGTAAACATGACTATTTATGACAAGTATGGTATAATAAGTTCCTCAGATCACTGAAAGCATATTAAAACTTCACATTTCTGCACTGAAACTATAAAAGAAAATGGGTAAGGGAGGTACCAACATAAATAACGAAGTATTTGGAGAAATTGATGCATGCCAAATTGGAGCAACACAGCTGACTATCAATCAGTGATTGACACAGAACTAGAAGGGTTGCAACTTTTTAAATAGGAGATGCAAGGGTTACACTTTATTTCAAGGAAAAAGGTACTTCAGCATGTTTTTATGATTCGAAGTCTTTTCATTTTCTATCAAGACCTCCCTTGTTCTATTGGTTTATCTGAATATTTTCTATGGCTCCTTCTCTTCCCTCCAGCCTTTGAAGAAGACTGGTTGTCGAAGTACTGCATCCTCAGTCTGATCTGCTATCTCTGAAGTTTGCTCTCCAACTACTGTCATATACTACATATCTGACATGACAGATCTTGCAAGGAGGATGAAGTTAAAAGATTTGGCAGGGAAAGGGCTGAGAAATATTGCAGATCAAAATACCTCTGGAAGAGGTAAATTTGCCAAGGTCTAGCATTAGGCTTGCTGCCCTTCAAATGGTGTTAAGGAAAGCCATAACAGAAAAGTGCTGACCCACTAGGAAGGTCTGAGTTTTCTCTAACTCTGAACAGAAGAGCAGCAGGTCTTCAATAGGTACATATTAAATGCAAGGTTTTTTAACTCTGATATATACCTCCACCTCCAGCTTCAAACACAGTCCCTACAATACTACTTAAGGTTTGAGGTCTCTTTATACACCTTTTATTTTCATTTCAAATGCGTTTGTTGTCAGTCAAAAATCAGGGGAGATTAAGTAAGGAGTCCTTCAAATGGCCCACTTATAACAATGCTTAAGAAAGCTCATGCTTTCAGTTGGTCTAAACAAACACATCACACATTCTTACAGATGGAAGACTGAAGAGAATTATCTAAGCTACAGTTTCAGTCAATGGAAGACAGCTGCACATGCTACGATTCAGCAAGGACTGGGAAGATGAAAGTAGGGCTGTACTTGGAGGCTGGAAAGAAAAGAATTTAAAAAATCTACAAGTATGGAAAAGCAACTCAAAAAACCCTCCCATTACTAATGACCAATTTACCTGGTTGTGCCTCTATTCTAACTTCTGTTACAGGCTGTTTCTCACGCATCATTACCTTAAGCACTGACAAGGAATTAGTAGCTTATGATCATTCTCTTTTAATGTACAGAAAATTTAGCTCTTGACACCCTGTCCGTTGACCAGTATCTTCAGCTTAGACAGACTGCTGACACTGCCCTTGACCAGTACTGGGCACATACACGTACGGCCAACACCCTGCTCCTGGCCAGCATTGGCACCATAGGATGTCACCCATACTATTCACACAAGGCAGGATTTTCTCACATCACACTACCAGTGGTAGATGCAAGGGGTGGCACGATTCCTACTCACATTCAAAAGGCACAACTGGCTGTTGTGACCAGATTGCCATGACATCAAGTGTCCCTGGAACAGAGCCATGGCATTGTTTATGGTCCTGTGTCTGCTGCTGGGGATTGGGTGAATTGCTGTATGGGCACATTGCTGCTCATCTTTCCTGCTTCCTCAGTAAAGCCTTGATTTATAATGTCTTGTCAGACCCTATTAACCTTCAGACCAAAAATGTATAGAAAACCTAGCTCCTGAAAAGATATATAAATTTCCACATTTCATTATATATGTAAAAGAGATGATCATAAGTGCATGCTCAGGAAAAAAAAGTACTCACAAAACATTTCAATTCACCAGCAGTATTGACATAACATTGACATCTCAATACAAACATTATCAGCTCAGGTTACTGAAAGCAGAATGTTCTTAAACTTTTAATTTTTCTATTTAACACATAGATACTGCAGTTGTTTGAAGAAACAGTCTTTAAAATCCCTGTATTTATCATAAAGGAAAAAAAAAAAAAAACCACAAACCAAAAAAACTGTCTCTTTTCCCCCAAACACTGGAAAATAAAGAGAGCAATTAAAAGTTTTTCTTCATGGCATGCTTGGTCTTTGGAAGCTATTGAGGACAGCCCATTTCAGCTGTCAATATCACCAGAAGCAATGGTTGCATCTTATTCAGTTTTCTAAAATATGCACAGGAGCTGATGCACTGTGTAAGGGACTTTGTAAAACAAAATTTACAAAAGTGCCTATACTTCTATACTAACCTACCCTGCAGTTCAGCAGACGTATTATATTATATATTACTATTACATAAAATCATAGAATCATAAAATAGTTAGGGTTGGAAAGGACCTTAAGATCATCTAGTACCAACCCCCTGCTATGGGCAGGGACACCTCCATTAAACCACGCCTCCCAAGGCTATGTCCAACCCGGCCTTGAACACCGTCAGCGATGGTGCATTCATAACTTCCTTGGGCAACCCATTCCAGTGCCTCACCACCTTTAAAGAGTTTCTTCCTCATATCCAATCTGAACTTCCTCTGTTTAAGTTTGAACCTGTTACCCCTTGTCCTATCACTACAGTCCCTAAAAAAGAGTCCCTCCTCAGCATCTCTATAGGCCCCCTTCAGATATTGGAAGGCTGCTATGAGGTCTCATATTACATTACAATTACCTTTAGCCACAGGTTCTAACCTGTACGGAAAACAAAATTTCTACTTTGAAATACCACATGAGCCATATTAACAGAACAGCAGAGGAATAGTGAATATCTAGCTTTTTCTGCTGGGGCAGATTATGCATAAGATGGCCATAAAAGAAACAACAAAACGTTTATGTATGTTTTTATAAAACTGCAGCAACAAGGAAAAGCTGCATTTTCTTTCTATAGGGATTAAAAAGGGCTCAAGGAAACAAAGAACAGTCTGTGATGCTTCAGAAATAACTTGTCATATCTCCTCTTATCTATTCACCCTTGTAGTCCTGTTTCACTTAGTGTTATTATACAGTAGTGCCCTCATGGACAAATCACTTTGTAGCCAAAGCAGTTTCCAGAATCCTTCAGAGTTATACACATGCTTTTGACAGCTAGTTCTCCCTTTTGCAACTTTATTCTGAGCCTTCCTTTATCTTCTGATCAGTTAAGTAAGCATCAAAAAAACAGGCACATATTTCAAGCTGCAACTCAAGATAAAAACCTAAAAATTTCAAAGACTTTTTCTGTCTAAATAGTCAAGTATAGTATTTTATGAACTCTTTTTGAGGTGACCATCTGCAGTTTGGAAATGCTACGCATCCCCCTGCGCCTTCTTTACCTCATCTCCTTCCTCTGCCCTCTCAGAAACAAGAAATAGTTCCTGTACTGATAATGTTAAAAACACAAAGACATTCTTACTGCCTGCCAGGACAACATGTAAGGACACAGGCACAGTCAAAAGTCTTTTAAAGAAAAGGGACCTGTTTCTTCCCACAAAGATATCTCCAACAATGCTACAGAAAGAAAACATTGTTTTCCTAAAACTCTGTTCATGAAGCTCTTGGGGACTATAAGAAATTGGGTGTGATTTTGTGTTTGAAACAAGGTGCTAAGTTGCATCTGAAGCACTCCAAGGGTGCTAGAGCCTGCTAACAGCAGTTTAGAATCATAGAATCATAGAATCATAGAATATTTAGGGTTGGAAAGGACATTAAGATCACCTAGTTCCAACCCCCCTGCCATGAGCAGGGACACCTCCACTAAACCATGTCACCCAAGGCTATGTCCAACCCGGCCTTGAACACGGCCAGCGATGGAGCACTCACAACTTCCCTGGGCAACCCATTCCAGTGCCTCACCACCCTTACAGTAAAGAATTTCTT
>JASSUY010021983.1:0-24288 GCA_032466535.1 Forpus xanthops
GGAGAAAAATGACTGCTACTGCTGAACCCAGGGCAATTTTATAGGCTGTTCAATAGATGCTAGTAGATAAAATAACAGTGAAGTGCTATTCAGGTCCTAAAGACTGAAAATACACTTACAAAGACCTTGAGCTGAAGCATTCCCTAAAATAAGAGCTATCAAGATAGACCAGTATGCAGGAAAAGCCTTGATATTGAATAAGCCATTTACTGCCACCATTTGCAACACTGAAAACAAGCCAAAGTCTCAGCTGTATATTAGAAACTATCAGGGTCATTCTTACAGTATGGTAGATCTGACTCAAGAGGAGTAGAGACATGCACTGTTTGACACTGTAAGGTGGTGCAATGTTCACTCCAAAGTATCTAGGGACAAAGCATAGCACAGATGAACATTCTTTTGAATGGCCATCTCCACATGAGTAGAAAGCCAAACTAGTTTGAAATAGCCACCACTTCATGGAAATGTATTTGCTTGCAGTATTTCCCAGGCATAGTAATTTAATTTACAACTTCTATCATGTGAGGAAGAAAGAGTCTGAGACTGGAGGCTGGATGACCAGCTGTCTATTACTCACTTGCAAGGTATTTTAGAGACAACAGCTGGAAGCAAAGACATAGTAGCATGTCAAGTGTACTTGTTCTATAGACAAGCAAAGATTGTCTCAGAGGAGATTCTCTTCGTCGAGGGCAATGGTGACCAGAGTATCTGATCTGTAATCTTACAAGACATTAAGATGACAAAAATCTAGATTCTAATTAGTTTCATACTATCTTCTAATTCTAGCTTCATATTATAAGAAGGCTTTACATGTGCTCAAGGAACAAGTCATGTATTTTTATGAATTATAACAGAATTCATTACAAAACCTGAGTTTTAAAGCTCAGGATTAGTTTTGAATGTCTGGACATCTGCACATTGGATGTAGATGATGTATACTAGAGTTTAAATTAAAATAGTGTCCTTGACACAGAGCTGTTAATGGGATGCAATATGGTCCTTGTTAGAGATGCTTAAGCTTTTTTATACTTAAATGCAACTCCCCATTTCAGAATGTGGGGATACACTAGAATTAGCATTTTCTAGTACTCCAGTGTGTGCTGAAGTGTAGCAGGAAGAACTGCTGAAGATAATATTGCTGGATCATCTAGGATCCTGCATCATGTGAATGAAAGTCCACCTCAGTATGTTCCCAGCACTACTCAGGACATATAGGGAGACCCCATTTGCTCCTTCTTTGGATAACATTACCAAAGTTCTCAGGATTAAAGCTGAGAAGTCAGGGTGCAACCTCCAACTCTCAGTTAAAAAGACTTTGATGTGTGTCTTTTGGCAGTAACAAAATGAGCACTGATGAATCAAAAATCCATCATATCCTTAAAATGTAATTGTTGGTTTTGATAAACCAGATTGAAAACTTCAGAAACTAGGTAGGGACACTGAGCTACAATACTAACTAAATGGTTATAAACTTGGTATAAAAATATAGTTTTGTTAAGAACAGTAGTGAAAAAGCTTACTTATTCCATAGATTCCATTTTCAGATTCACTAGACATTACTAGTATTAAAAGTATCAGAAAATGCACACTGAATTGTTGTTTGCATTGCTCTGATATCTTGTTTCTATCTGCACATGTTTGGGAAAGGTTATAAGAAAATTGCAGGAGCTGAATGTATGGCATAGTAACCTGGAGATAAGAATAGCTTTCACATCTCTTTAAATCTTTGCTGTAATTGTAATGAATGACAATTTTTTAGCCAGAATTGTTACCAGTTCTTTTTTAAATCCTCTTCACTTTCAGCCTACAATTTATTCCTGAAGCAAAGGGTTCTGTTAGATAATTACAGCAGAAAAGTGCACTCATTCCCTTTTTGCAATTTTCACTTCATCACATTTCAACCTCATTTATTGTCCTCATATTCATTTGATATGAAATAGAGGAAACAGAAATTTTTGCCTGATCTTTTCCAGCTTATTCAATATATTCTTATGACTTAATTTACTTATGTCTCTTACATATTAAATAGCCCTCTTGTTTTCATTTCTTCTTTAGTTTGATTGTTACTTTGGGTTATTGGACACTGATAGGCACTTCTCAGGTCCTCTGGCTGTGTTGCAACAGCTTCCTTAAGATGAGATGAGGAGCAACATACTCCATTCCAGATGAGGTTACTCACTATGCAAGAAGTTATAATATTCCCATTCTCTTTTTTTCACTTGTATCTATCATTTTGATTGGGTTTTTTTTTGACCTGACATCGAAAGTAAAGCAAGGATTTCTACTGAATTGTCATGCTCATTTAGCACATAACTAGATCAATCTTATTCCTATATTATGCACTACATTGCCTTTACAGATAATTGCATTCAGCATTTTCCTGCTTGCTAAAGCAGCTTATTTGGATTTTTATAAAGTTTCTTTCAATCATCTCTAGATTTATCTAATCTCTTAATTTTGTGTCATCTAAGACGCATTCTCTGTTCTCACTAAATAATTCTAAATGAAAGGTTTCCATTACAATTAATGTACAGTCCTCAACTTTATATTTGGAAGATAGTCACTACATTAGAGTGAGATCCATCACCTGCGTAATTGCAGTGACACAGTTAGCATTTTACCTGGGATGCTTCAGCCCAACTGCAAATGGCTGCTACTGCTGAACCCATGACACCTATGTTTGGACATAAAACCAAAGGTACCAATATCTAATGTGGATATTGATTCAGGATGCCATTTAAAGTGAAAGGCTTCTGAACATTCAAATCTCTTGCTGAGCAAAGACCAAAAGGTTAAGGATTGCCTTGAGTCACAGCCCATGCAGTACTTTCCTGATACCAAACAGAGAGTTATGTATTCTTAAACATGAAAAATGGTGCTACTGTGACAGACAGTTGCAATTACATCTGTCAGAAGCGAAAGACAACCGATGAATTTTTCTTCATTTTTCAGATAATAAGCACAGGAAACGTAAGAATTTTAATAAATATTTGAGAGCAAAAAACAAAGCTTCTCCTCTCTGCAGAAGTCACAAACAGAATTAAACCAACAGGTTTTGCTCTGTGTACAGATTGTTCAAGAGTCTTGTGTGTTAAGTTTTTCCAGTATTGTACAGTTCCTTAAAGAGATGAGGCAAGTGATTTAATAAAGAGCGGCTTTTAACCTTGGCTTTGGGAAGGACTTGGAGATTACTTATTACAAATCAGCATCATAAGCCAGCAGTACTTCACATAGAAATCACATCATTCAAAATAATGTGAGCAACAAGTGAATGCTGGTTTATGTACTGCTTTCTGTGTCTTACGATGCAAATTTGAGAACTCTATTATTCAGGTAGAACAGCTTTATTAATAAAGACTTAACTTTAAATAATTTTCAGCTTCCAAAGTAGTCATATATCAGCATTGAGACACTCAGATTTGCTCAAGTGAAGCTTTTGCCTAGACAAAGATTGTTTTCATCATATGGCAATTAATAAATTTTGTCTTTAGGGATTTACAGACTCTAAGCCTGGAAATCCTTGAAATCAGGTACAAAATCCTCATGACATGCAGTTGCAATACAAAGTATAGTCCTAAACAGCCCAAAGCCAACATATCCTTCTCAGTTTAGCAGAAATTATGGCTGTCAAATTTCACCATAGACAGCAGAAAGCAGGTGAGGCATGTGTGTAATGCAAAGAACATTTTCTGTTCAGTGTGCATCTCCCCACCTTTCTGCAGTTGCTTTTAGTTTTGTTTTCCAATGATAATTTCTCCCTTGCCTACAGGTACCTGAGTACTGATTCCAGCTCTTTATTTCACATGCCAGAGGGAGACAACACAAGTGGTAGCTCCCCTACCTCTATGACTTTCTCAGGGAGCAGACGCAGCTGGTGCTTGGAACAACCCCGCCTCCTCTGGGTCTATTCCTTCTCAAATGTTCTCATTCAATCAAAACTAAAAGCACTATGACAAAATAGGGGTTACCTCTGATGGAAATCCTCCTCAAATACAGGTGCCACTTCTAAGACCTTTCTGCTTCTTAGAGCAGCGACACCAAAGGCAAAGAACATGGCCCTTCCTAGAAACTGAAAATCCCCAAATAATTTGTCATAGTTGAGGTTACAGAACTCCTTTCAGTACTTAGCATAGTTGGGGACCTGGCCTGGACCTCAGACATTCATCTGGGGGAGGAGTTTCACTTCTTTAAGGGCAATGAAGCAACCACTTCACTGCAGAGATAAGGTGGAATCCACTTGACCAAGAAAGGGAATCACATCTTCATGACTGACACTGTTAATCCACTGATGAGAAGGTTCACAGAGGAGTGGGACTACAGCCCACAGATAGAAGACATTTGTTAAGTCTGGGTCAGTAACAGAGAAGAAAGATGCTGCTGGAAGAAGACCATCAGATTATGGGTTTCTCTAACCGTAAAGCTCTTTCCATGACTTACATTGCCTGGCACAGTCCAGAGTATCTGTATTCATAGTCTGGTTGTTGGTAGTGTGAACATTAGGGAAAACATTTCCAGTTGCACAAACACATGCTGGGCCTTCCTTTGGCTCTCGTTTTTTTATCATCAGCCTCAAATGGCTCCTCTTATTCTGTTAAAAGCACCTCACTTGTTTGAACATAAAAGGGTCTGGAATGGTACTGCCTGAATGATAAAGCCAATACAACACCTCCAAGAAAAATACGAACCATTTGGCTAGATAAAATTTTGATATAGGCATTCAACAGCACTCTGAGCTTTAAGCTGTCATTCCCCTGGAGCCTTCAGCACTCAGACTCTCCCTCTTAGCTTGGACTCTGCAAGCACTATTAACCATATTTTTAGGAAATCCATGTCAGGCACAGCTGTTGTGGGGATTATGTCTGTCTATTGATCTCTGAATAAAAAATCTATAAATGCTTATATACCCTCACAGTATGGCCACTCTGATTTATGCAACCATCCTTTCTATGGCACCCAAAATACGTAACACCGAATGCAGTTAACAAAATCAAGCAGATCGCTGTTCTTTCTCTCAGTCTATCATATTTAAGGTTAAGCTGTTGCAATATAATACTCCTACAGTCAAATAGAACAAAAAAAACAGGGAAAAAAACAGTAAGTGCTCTGTACAAAGCATAGGCTGTGGGCGGGTGGGGTGTGGGCTGTTTTTCTTTTGGCAATGAGGGCTAATAACATTTAAATACAGATTTATCTTAAAATAAGAAATACTAAATTAATCTTAAAGGTTTGTTTTCTGTTTTTTTTTTTCTTTGGGAAGCTGTGATGAGAGTCATCAGATTAAATTTGAGTCTCTAACAGTAAGCATCTGAATCAATACAGGGCCCCTTGATAGAAGCTGGGATCTATTTGTATAGTCCTGAAGTAGGATTTTGTGATTCGACTCATATCTACAATTGATTACAGGGAGATTCCAGTATCTTAAGCTAGGTGAGAAAGACCCACACTTGTATTCTGCGCTTGTAACAGAACAAAGTGATTTCAGAAATTCCAGAGAACTTACAGGGAAAATCTCAAATATTCATAAAATTATATGAATCCTTTGGGGGATCTGCAACTTCTGTAAAAAAAAACATTTAATGAAGTATCACAAGAGGAATTAACTAAGCTGGAAAAGAGGGGAATATAAATGCTAGATCTCTTAAGAACTTAAAAGAAAGTGAGTGATAATGAACCATGTTGAAGCATAAGGCTAAAGGGAGTCTGAGCACAGAATCAATACCATTGTGGAGTATGTCCACAACATCTTAGTTTAGAATCATAGAATCATAGAATAGTTAGGGTTGGAAAGGACCTGAATATCATCCAGTTCCAACACCCCTGCCATGGGCCGGAACACCTCCCACTAAAATATACCACCCAAGGCTATATTTAACCTGGCCTTGAACACCGCCAGGGATGGAACATTCACAGCTTCCCTGGGAAACCCATTCCAGTGCCTCACCACCCACACAGTAAAGAATTTCTTCCTCATCTCCAATCTAAACTTCCTCTGTTTGAGTTTGAACCCATTACCCCTGGTACTATGACAACAGTCCCTCATGAAGAGTCTATCCCCAACACCCCTATAGCCCCCCTTCAGATATTGGAAGGCTGCTATGAGGTCTCCATGCAGTTTTCTCCAGGCTGAACAATCCCAACTTTTTCAGCCGATCTTCATACGGGAGGTCCCCTGATCATCCTCATAATTTAGTGAATAGAAGAGACCAGATAAAAAAATTTTCAGAGGGCGTCAAGCTGAGGGACAGTGAAGTTGAGAATTGAATAAAACGAGGTGATCTAGAGTAATGATGCAGTAGGAATTGAATCAAGTTCAGCAGTAACAAATGTATTGTTTGATAACTGAGGGCTACTGAATCTGTGGCTATGAGCTAAATGGTGTTGGCTGTAAATTACCAAGAAGAACAACAAAAACAATCAAATACATTTTGTAGCAGCAGACAATGTGACAATGTTTGACATTTTTCCTAGCATCTAGATATACAATATCTATGTTTCATTTCGTGTCACACAGTTTAGAGCATAGCATGCTATGAAACTAATAAAGCCTTAAAGTCTATTTGTTAAGAGGGTAGATCTACTAAACATTCAGATCACGCTGAGCTAGGTCTATCAGTCAAATAAAAGGGCATTCTTCAGCTGGAGCTTTATGAAAGACTCATGGCTTTCAGTAATATTCCTCAAAGTTGTTTTCTGCAGCAAACTTCAAATATATCGAGAAGTGGATCTGACCTCCAAGCTGATGCTTCCACTTGGCAGCATATTGGCTCATCATTTTTAATCTCCTGAGCAGAATGGGGAAGACTGTATTGTTGCATAGAAAGGTTTTTAATCAAGATGTGTCACCATCTATCATAATCTTTAATACGCTTGATCAGCTCTTCACTTACAAAGAACTGCACTGGTAAAAAAGCGTTTTCTTCAGAAACCTACTCACCTTCAAGCCTGACAGGAAACTTCACGTTCAAAACATCAGTGATTTCTTTGATAGCACCAGCTTTAAAACACCTAACAGAAAGGCTTCATGCTTCTCTTCAAATTCCTCTAACATTGATCCCATAGATTATCAGAGTTGCTCTGAGTAATTCTTGGCCAATGCCTATGGGCCTTCCCACTCCCCTTCTTATAATGGGGAGAAAGAGTTGGGAGGGAGGAAGGCAGTAATATGCTAAGGACTAAATAGAAGTGGAAGACCAATGGCTATGGTCAACTGAAGAAGGGGGATTTCCACAGGTAAGATCTTGTTCCTATTTGAGAAATAAGTGGCAATTTTTTTAAGTTCAGACTTATTTTCAAATATCGCCATATTTTGCGTGAATTGCAGAAGCCTGCTCAAACAGGATAAACAAGTTCCCATGAGCATTTTAAACATCCAGCACATGAATGTCCTTAGGGTCCTATGACACACACAGCTGGAAAGCACCTTCCCTCCTGAAAATTTTCATAATTAATTTTAAAACAAAAATTATAGATATGAATATTTAAATTGGATTTTAAATTTAACCGAAACATGGCAAAACACAGAAATTTTACCATAACTATTTCTTTTGCGGCAAATATGCTTTTTAGTATCTAGTAAAGCAGCTGTGAGTGGAGTTTGTTTGAACAAGTAGGTTGTTTGAGTACTCATAGGACAAGGAGAAATGGATTTAAACCGAAGGAGAGTAGATTTAGATTGAATATCAGAAATAAGTTCTTCTCTGTGAGGGTGCTGAGGTGCTGACACAGATTGCCCAGAGAAGCTGTGCCTGCCTTATCCATGGCAGTGTTCAAGACCAATTTGGAATGGAGCTTGGAGCAACCTGGTCTGTGGGAAGGTGTTCGATCCTGTGACAAGGGGGTTGGAACTCGGTGAGCTTTAAGGTCCTTTCCAACAAAAAAAGTCTTTGATTCTATGAACAACATCTGAAGAGAACTTCCCTATCCACAGCTCCCACCAGCAGTAGAGGGTCAGCAGTGTAAAGGAGGCATTTTTGAATCAGATTCCATGAAGCCAGATGCCACCACTGGTAGCTTTATCCTTTCTTTGTGGAGTAATAAAAATAAAGCTGCAAATAACTTCCTCTGATTATGCCTCTGTAGGATTCATGCATTATTGATGGTAGAAAAGATAATTTTGCGTCCTCCTTTTAGGCACTGGTTTCCTAAATATTTCACAGTAAGTAAAATATATTATCTCAGAATAAACCAGCCTTTTATAGCTGTGTTATCTGGAGGAAAGCAACTGCAGCTGGACAAGCTATGGTACAGAGCAAAAAGACCAATTTCCACCAGTCTATTCCAGTTGTTTTCAACCTCTAATGATAATCTCCTTGGAAAGCCACTGTTTCTGGGAAGTTCACAGAAGATGAAAAAATACAACCATATTTTCAAGCAGTCTACAGGGGCTCAGATCCTCCAGAGATGAGAGCTCCCTGACTTCTCTGGCCAGCACTGTTCCAGTGTCTGAGCACACTCTTTAAGAAGATTTGTTTCCACATACCTAATGAAAAATACAACTTCTATGCATTGCCTTTTGTACTATCACTTTGAATCTCCAAGAGTATGACTCCATCATCATTGTAACAACCCACCAGGTACCTGTGGAGAAAAGGTTTCCTCTCATTTTCAGTTTACTAATAAAAAAATAACATGTTTAAGTAGATATCAAATCCATGAATGAAGCTTACAAGATGTCATCACTATTATAGTAGCAGAAAACTGTAAAACTCTGCTTTATTTACTCATTTATAGCATCCTTAGTCACTACAACATTGCTTGTGCACACCATACCAACAAAGTCAATTCTATAGCATAATTCTACTTGCTGCCCCAGATCCATGTAGTGTGTTGCTTCAGCTCTGATATATTTTGTGAAAATATTCTGCCACCTAAAGGAGATATTTGACACAAAGCCTTTCAAAAGTAGTTGTTTGCCATGATGAATTGAGGCTATATGATGTTTTCCCAATTGTAATTTTACTATTAAAAAGACTCAGTTCCCACACCCTGGAACTATTTCTCCTCAAAACATTTAATCCTCTACTGGATTTCTTCCATTTCAATAGACTTCATGGCCTCAGCCTCTCAGTATCTCGTTTCCCTTTTGGTTAAATATAAACGTCCTAGAATAAAAACTGTATTTTAGGTTTTCATCAATGACTCCTATGCCTTCAGAAATTATTGCCATTTTTTCAAGGCCTCAGGCACCTTAACTTCTTTCATGGCATTTAAAACTGATATCTCAATGCTCTTTGGAATTTTAAAGAATTATCTCTCTATCATTAATTCAAAAATATGGAATTTCTGGGAGGTCAGCTGAAAGGAAAATAAAAGGTTAATATAATAATATTCTGACCTTAGACATGTAGGTAAACATGAGGATGTGTAGATAAAGGTATAGAAAACTCTTTAGTTCCTTGACATATAAAGTAGTTCATTAAACCAGCTAATGGATAATACATCTGTTACTCATTCTTTCACCTAATTATCCAAATATGCTTTTATGATTTCTCTTGCCAGAGCTTCCTTATTCTAACCGAAAAGCAGTGATATACAAACCCATGTTGTACCCGAATATCCTCAAAGCCTGAAGTTCAGATAGAGCCCTGAAATAAGCAATTTTCTACCCACCAGATGAGTCCAGACTCTGTTGAGAAAGATTTTGGGAGCAGGAAGAGAGAGGGTAAATATACAAATAGAACAACATTATTTGCATTATCTAACAGTTTCTCATAATTACTTTTCCACATCTTTAGACTGCTTGAATTGAGCTGCAACTCTTATTGGAATTAAATGGTAAAATAAATGAATGTTGGGTACACTATATTACTATCATTATAGATTAATATTTTTCTATATAATGCTCATTTCTATATTTTTGTTGATTTTGTTGATTTTGCATACAATAGCATGATTAAAAAAAATCACAGTAAGAACAGTTTTTCAGTCAATATGTTACAAATTATGATTCAGAAGTAAAATTGCATTTAATCATTCCTTTCTTTTTTACACTCAAGTAGCTATTTAGCATCTTGTGTTAAGGCATTAGGCAATTACTTACACTGAGATCCAATTTTCCTGCTTCCAAAGAAATAACATCAAAGCCTTCCCTTATTTGTATGTATATTTCAATAATCAGAGTTTAAAATAAGTCTGTGAAATAGCTAAGTGATTGCAAGAATATTTAGCAGCATATAACTCATATTCTTCCAGAATCACTCATCAGTGATCACATTATCCTTGTGATCCTAGGAGGCATTGTTTTTGCAGTTTTCAGGTTTTGCCTGTGTTATCTTCAGTGAGGCAAAATGCATTGATTTACTCAACATACCTGTAAGAAAACCAATTCATTCCTGTCCCAAAATGTAAGAAAAAACCGAGTGGATGCTCAATGTTCACATATCTTACAGTGCAACTGGCACATGTAATGCCAGGTATCGGAGTTCCTTCTTCTTCAGATTGTTTCATTTATTTCTCTATTGCATGACTCATTTTTTGCAGCACAGAGATGAAACAGTCTATATTTTAGGATGATGAAAGCAAAATGTCCACATTAACAGTTTTTATTAGTATCTTTCGACACCCAATTTTTATGAAAGCTTATTAATACTTCATATTAGTGAAACAATCTCATTTCGTCAAGACATGGCTAAGTTCTCCATAAAACTGTACCAATGCTAATCGTGAGCTCCTTTATAATCTGTTATGTATATTATGATTTCTGCTTTTCCTTTAGATAAGGGAAACTATTCTTTGTACCTATATCCTGGCTCATTCCATTTTTATGGTGTCATCCATTTAACATGAAGGGATTTAATATTCTCTTTTTTGGCATGGATACATTTTTTCAAGGAATACAGACCAAACACTCTGCATGACTTCTTCTTTTTGGCCATTTTTCTGCAGTTAGTTCAAGCTTTTTTAATTATCAAGAGGAGTCAGGCAAGAACATAAGATAAAGAAACCAAGACCTTCCTAAAACTGTTTAGGTGTCGTATAAAGTCCCAGTAAGAAAATCAATAAACCAGAATAATTTTTTGCAAGAAATTCTGAGCACTTCATAACAATATTGTCCCCATGCAGATATCCTTGGAGATTTTTGCTTGGTTGTTTTGCACACAGTTTGTATGCCTGAGAAATGAACACGCATTTCATTGAGGTCAGCTTAACCTTCAGTCTTCAGTGTGATATCAGCTGCTATCTGAACTGATAACTAGTAATAATGCTCAACAAATGCAAAGGATCTTACATAAACTCCTGAGGACCTGTCAACAAGTATGCAGTGCAGTGATTACTGATAGGCACAGGTTTCTGGGGCAGCCTGGATTCTTTCAGCACATCTTTTAGTTAACGACTGAGAGTTGAGGTTTTGCTCTACAACATTGCATCAGCTTTTAGAAGCAAGATTTCTATAGCTACTGCTTGCACTGAGAATAGTACAGGGAAGTTGTGACAGGAGCAGGCTCATTAGCAGTGTTATGTACTATGTTAATCAGCTATTTCTTCCTGATGAGGTTTGAAATATTTGGGAAGAGCTTCCTATGAGAACATATTTTTTTAAGTTTATCAATATTTTTTCAAAGTTCATCAATATTAATTGCTTGAAAAAAAATATTTCAAGACTCATTTGTATTGGGGATCTTATTTTCATATTGCTGTCTTTTAAAATTCCTTCCTGTATCTGCTCTGGTGGAGAAGCTTTGTAAAAAGCTGCATACAGTCAGATGTTAAAGTTGACTGGGAGCAATGTGAGGAGGCTGAGCAAAGAAAATAAAAGCTGACTATCATGGAACTCTCCCCATCCATAAAGGTGAGTGGGGGGATGTGGATAAACAAGATGGGAATAGAGGAAGTTTCATCACAAAACCTGGTGAAAAAAACAAATGGATGAGACTCTTCAGAAGCTATCGGGAGAACTGGCTACCATGGATTTGAAGGAAGCTGAGGTTCATAATGACTTCTTTGCCTCAGTCTTCACTGGAAAATGCTCTGACCACACCATCCATGTCTTGGAAGGCAGACACAGGGACAGTGAGAATGAAGACCCTGGGCCCACTGTAGGAGAAGATCTGGTTCAAGAACATCTTAGGAACCTGAACATATACAAGCCCATGGGACCTGATGAAATCCATTCATGGGTCCTGAAGGAGTTGGCAGATGAAGTTTCTAAGCCACTGTCCGTCATATTTGAAAAATCATGGCAGTCTGGTAAAGTTCCCAATGACTGGAAAAAGGGATATATAACCCTCATTTTCAAGAAGAGGAAAATGTATGAGCCCAGGAACTATAGACCAGTCAGCCTCTCTTCTGTGCCTGGCAAAATCTTGGAACAGATTGTCCTGGAAGGCATGCTGAGGAACATGAAAAACAAGGTGCTTGGTGACAGCCAGCATGGTTTCACTAAGAGGAAGTCCTGCCTGACCAATTTGATGGCCTTCTATGATGGGGCTACGGAACTGATGGACAGGGGTAGAGCAGTTGATGTCATCTACCTGGACTTGTGCAAAGTGTTCAACACTGTCCCACACGACATCCTTGTCTCTAAGTTGGAGAGACATCAATGTGATAGGTGGACTACTCAGTGGATAAAAAACTGTCTGGATGGCCGCACGCAAAGTGTTGTGGTCAATGGCTCAATGTCCAGCTGGAGAGCAGTAAGGACTGGTGTCCCTCAGGGATCGGTGTTGGGATCGGTGTTGGGATCAGTCTTGTTCAACATCTTGATCCCCTCAGAATATTTTTTTATCTAGTCTGTTCTATCCACTAAATTATGAGGATGATCAGGGGACTGGAGCACCTCCCCTATAAAGATAGGATGAGAGAGTTGGAGCTGTTCAGCCTGGAGAAGAGAATGCTGCGTGGAGACCTCATAGCAGCCTTCCAGTATCTGAAGGGGGCCTATAGGGATGCTGGGGAGGGGCTCTTCATGAGGGACTGTATTGAGAGCACAAGGGGTAACGGGTTCAAAATTAAACAGGGGAAGTTTAGATTGGATCTGAGGAAGAAATTCTTTACTGTGTAGTGGTGAGGCACAGGAATGGGTTGCCCAGGGAAGTTGTGAATGCTCCATTGCTGGCAGTGTTCGAGGCCAGGTTTGACATAGCCTTGGGTGTCATGGTTTAGTGTGAGGCGTTCCTGCCCCTGGAAGGTGGGTTGGAACTAGATGATCTTAAGGTCATTTCCAACCCTAAGTATTCTATGATTCTGTAGACCACGGAACTTTGGAAACTCATCCCATATTTCAAGAGTGAGGGATCACTTTACTGCTTTTCTTTTTCTGCAGTCCAAACATTTGTGTCCTTTAGAGTAAATAGCATGTTATTTTCTGTAGGAGTTTTACTTGGGTCAGGACATCTGGTTTTTACCGTTCTATGATTCTATGATTTTGCAGACCCAATTCAGCCTGAGCATGAATGAGCATAATTACTGTTGACATCAGTAAGGTGAAACCTAACAAAGTGCATGGCTTAATTGGATAATGGGATTTGCATTTCCCACATATTCAAGCATTGCTCAGTGGCACACAAGTGTGCTTGGAATGTTATCAAGCATTTACCTTAGGTTTGCGTGTCTAGTGCCTGCAGTGTCCAGAATAAATGGCTGTGCATTCATAACTAAAATAAAAGCCAGCTTGGATACTGATGAGTTTTATTTGCTTTGTTTTGTTTTGGTTTTCTCCCAGATTCCTGCAAGGACAGGAAGAACACTTATCTATTAGAAATCCTGTATTAGAGATAGCACAAGCAGCTCTCCAGTCTGTGAATATCCTGACATATGTAGGATTATCTCAAAAAACTCAGTGCTCATCAGTTCTGCCCTGGATATCTCTGATGACTTGAATTCCCTCAAATCCCAGTAGGAACCATAGAAAGAAACACAAGACATTTGCATTGCGCAGCCCTGAAGAGTGCAGATTAACTGCAGATAGAAATTTGCAAGTCATAGTTGCCAGCTTCACTGGAAGGCACAGCTGTCTGCTTAAACCCCTCACAGCAGCGATTTCAAGACTCTGACTATATAAAAAAGACAATGTAAAAATAACTGTGTGACTTCAAGCAAAGAAATCACTGCAGCAGAAAGAGCACAGCACAGTCAAAGGGATGGATAACTGATCAGGTCACTGTTTTTCTGCTCCTTATAAATCAAAGCCGAAAGGAAGTCGCTCATCTGGCCATTCTGTGCAGTCCATGGCTCTGTGTCTCCTTTGTGTTGCCTCTATTCTGTTGCATACAATTCCAATACAAGGGCAGAAGAACTCGGATGAAATCATGAAAGATTTCTTTGCAGCTCTTGCTCTATCTGCCAGGCATTGTGAGGACTGGCTGCCCACCCACCTGGTGAGCTGCTGTTTCACAACTAGGACAAAGCTGTGCACACTGCTATTAGGTTATTACATTTTGTCACAGAAATTGGTACATAAAGGACTGGTAACTGTAGAGATAGGAAGATCAACTCAAAGGGAAGATTGATGATCTGATTAGGCCAGTATATACTTGCAGCCTCTAACAGGACCTCTCTGAGAGGGCAGATCGGGTGTTAGTGACACATTCCACATGCCTTTCCAACATGACATGAAGAATAACACCAGGCAACCCCTGAAAATCACACCCCTTCCAGACAGTGACTGGTGGAAGCTGCAGTTTTCTGTCATAGGCACAGCACTTTAGTGTCGCTTGCTAATCACAACCCTTCTGGGTGCTCTTTGGCCTCTAGAACTTCTCATGAAGAACTGCTTGGGTATCCTCATGGGCCCTAAGAAACAGTCCTGCTGCACAGGCTGTTGGCAGACTTTTACAGACATTCAGTTCCTATTGATTGCACTGGTGATTTAGCATTTGAGAGGGGATCATGAGTCGTGGATGAGGACAACCAGCTCTTATATTGCCATTTCAGAACAGAGGTAGGTGTCTAAACTCATTCATGTAAGCAAAGAAGTGACAATAACGAAATGGAAATGTGAAGGATCTATTACAATTCCTTTTATGTCTAGGCATCTTTGATCCTATGTTTATTTTTATTTAATAAGGATGTGTTCATGCTCCTATAACTGAAATTATGGCAATGCTGTTAAAACTATTTATTTCCTTCTTGTAGTTGTATTTGTTGTAACTACTCTTCCTCCTTAAGGATGACAGATATTTTGATATCCTTAACACAATGCTCCCTTAACAAGCTTGCAAAGAGACTTCCCATAGAGCATTTCAGAAAGTTTAATTTTCTATTGCCCTTTCCGTGAAGCCAAAAATTCTTGCAAACCCAAACTTTTGCTTGTTTAAAAAATACCAGCATCTCTTTAATACCTGTCAGATTTTTAAGAGACCAGTTCTCTGGTGATTTCTCTGTAGAACAGCTTTCAGTTCCTGCTTATTGTTGATACCATTGTAATATAACCTGAGCAATGACTGTAATCAAAGCTGTGTTTTCAGCAGGAGGCAGCAGGTTGCTATGTGGGTGGCAGCAGGGCAAGGAGAGTCTGTAGGAAGGCTTTTGCGTACTTACAGTTGTCAGCAAAGTGTTAACCAAGGGGATGTGGACAGAAAAAGAAGATGGACACAATAAACTGAAGAGTGAATTGTATTTTCACAAGCCACTTTCTTTTGGTCACAGGGAATTTCATGCTAAATATCTGCTGTTAGCAAGTCACTGTGCTCAACAGCTCCTTTCTGCAGGAGGTCTCTTCTCAATTACAAACAGGTTTCAACTAACAGTAGTAAAGTTGAGCTACATGCCTTTACTGCTTTGGATGCCATTTTCACTCCCACAGACCTGGATGAATATATTATTTTCATAACTCAGAATCAAGACACTTGGGATTCAGAAGTCATGGAAGTTACAATATTTTGACAGACTAAGATTCACTGGCAAAGTAATTCACAGATGCTTCATTTATTTAATAGCATTGCAACTCCACAAGATTATTTCTTCACCATTAACCTGCTGGAGTTCTCCCTGCTAGTTTGAACCTAAGTTTAAAAAAAAAAATATTGCAGTACCATGACAGCTTTATAACTTTTCAAGATGTTGCATGATGCTGACAGAAATATGCCAATTCCTACATAATGCTGAAAATGTGTCCCAGATTTATGACTAATGAGTGTTTACTTTTCATTGAGGGTAAAGTTTCCACTCCCTATTTCCAGTCTGAGAGCAATGCCTACATTACATGTCACACGTGAAATCAGACCATCACCTAGGTCCAAGCATGCTCAATGTGCATTCTGCACCTCTCACACTCTGGTTTTCATGGATCCACCTTCAGCGATGCCTTTGCACATATGCTCAGAGTGCCTCACGCTGCAGGAAGCCAACCTTACTCCACAAGCTGTATAGGCAGGGATTATACTAGTAAATTAGGTAGAGCTGGGGAATGTTCTTGGTTATGGAAATGTGTCACACTCTACTATGAAACTGTTTGAACTGTCCCTGGTGCAATTTTAGCCTGTGCCTATTAGCAGTCTCACAAAAGCTCCAGGGTACTGTCTACAAATTAGAGTAGTCCAGGGACTGTTCCCAATATGCAATGTGTATGGAGCTGCTCTGCTTTGGAGGCTGAGAGCTCATTAAAACACATTCCAGTTGGCTTCAGTGCCTGTGAATGTTCTTAGGCACATTCAGCTGTAAGTGCAAACATTGCTATAGGGTATCCTCAGTAGACACAGATTATAAAGAACATGTGTGCTGCTTCAGATCTGTGCACTGCTTTGAACTGGCTACCTCAGCCAGGGCTCAGAGGCACCAGGCTTTCTGTCTTCATTGCCTCTGGACAGCTCCCAGATCCTTATCAGTCTTTTCAGTGCCTTCTTATGGCCATGAAAGTCATTCCAAAAGAGCATGGTCACAGAAACCAGTGCAAACAGGGCAGCAAACATCCTGAATTATTAACATTCAACATGAGGCGACATGGCACATATAAAAAAGCTGGGCTGGAGTTTTAATTTCCTAACCCAGCACCCCAGCATCAAAATGGGTGAAGTCTTGGTGGTGGCAAACCAAACTGAAACCAGAGCAAGAATCCTCATGGGGACCTGCATCAGCAAGTCTCAATGAGAGTTGTCTAATACAAGGTATCATATCTGATGGCTGTAGGAAGAAGAAACATATGTGTTGTCAGAGAAGCTGCAAAGTTCAATAAGTTGCAATGTTTCACACTACAAAGAAATAGCCTTCTTAAGGAAACCAGACACAGAAACTTCTGATTCATTCTGCCAATTAAATCTAATTTGCCAGTGTGTGCTATTATCAATTCTTTTTAGAAGCCACTGGATTTCTCACATAAACACAGCATCATTTCCCTCTGCCTTACTTATTTTCTCCTTAAGTATTTCTTAAGAAGCTAAAACACATATAAAAATAAAATTAAATCATGCATGCAAATGGCTAGATCTGGCCTGAGGTTAATCCTGCAAGGTAAACATGCGAGAAATTGTTTAACATTACAAGTAGTGAAAAAAGCAGGTGGCCAACACAAAACTGGAGTTAAAATAATACAGCAATAGCAAAGAACCTAGGAGATAAAAGGTATGAAATGACCATTAGGAATTCCAGGGAATGAAAAATACCAAAAGCATCTAAAATGAGGGTACTGTCTTACCAGCAGTCACTCAGGAAGGCCGAGATTCTCATAGAGTATTAAATCAACAAAGTCTGGGTCCATAGAAAAACAGTAATGCAGCAGTGGACTACTCATTTGGGAGGGAAAAAAGAGGGAAAACAGCATATAAGGCAGAGCAAGTTATGTGGTCATGGTTGTTTGAGGAGTCCAGGCTGATCAGTGTGGTATCTGATCCCTGCAGTGGAGAAGGGAAATAAGGCTCTCTTCTGCCCATACCATATGTGTAAGACTTGTTTCTTCAGTCAGGGCACCTGGGGTGATTTCCTTAGCACAGACTGAGGGATACCATGGAAAGGATGGAATAAAGACTAGACCAGACATCCCAACACGTCTGAGTAATCTGATGGGCGCAAGGACTGGTGTAATGTTACTCAGAAATCCTGGGCAGAACTCAGTGTAATGAGGAGAAACGGACTGTGGTGTCATTTAATTAACATTATCAGGGATAAAGTTGTCCTAATTTTAAGGACTGTTTTTTTTGGAAAACAGTTTTGATTTGCTGTAAGAATGAAAGCATTGGCAAAAGAAGTAGGAGATAATTTCTCTAGGCCCAATACAAGGCAAGGTAAAGCCCAAATGATACATTCTCACTTCTGTTAAATAAGATTTTAGCTACAGAATACACACTTCTTGATGCATCAAGATCTGTTCAAGAAAAGAAAGCACACAAGTGCACTGAAGTGAAATCTCCAACTTGAGTTGTTTTTCTGCTGCAGGCTGTGAGATTTGGAGCTGTGCTATATAATTCAGTGCATAAATACTAAACATGAGGTGTTAGCTCTTAGAAACAGAAGCTGGGAAAGATTCAGGCTTTGCAGGTCTGCCTCAGAAGAAGTCATTACCCATGTTTTATCCTAGTAAAACAACCCACTCCACAAACCAAACATAACACCAAGGACTCATATATGTGAGTACAATCAAACACAGCAGCAAGGAATCATATACGTGTTGAAGAATTTATTTCTGCCTTAATTTTGTTTTCCTTTCAGTAAGATTAATATTGAGCCTTTGAAATTCCACGCTAAACTGAGCCAGAGTCATGATTTTCCACTGTCTGCATCTGACACAAAGGATGGAATTTGATTTGAGATTAAGGTAACTGACTTTAGATATCAGCTTGCAGGTATTTAACTGTGTGATGCTTAGGTATGGTCAGTGGAGATGAAGGGTTCAGTGTCAGAGCATAATTTTGAAGGGCCTGGAGATGCTGCAGGCTGTGCTGGATGGCTTCCAGATGTTCCTCCAGAAGAGCTCAGATCTATAGATGCAGTATCATACCTGCCATCCCCCTATAGATATACTTGGCACCCTCAGGCATTCCAGCTGTCAGCAGATAGGCGCCAAAGCAGGTAGACTCTGCACCAAATGTCTACCTGAAGGTGACCTAAACAGCTTTTTAGGCTTCATCAGCTTTAGGGACTGAATCTCCATTGGAGCCTAGACCCTAGATTACAGACAGGCACATGCAGCTCATTTTTATTTCCAAACAATAAACACCAAGAGACATCTAAAACACTCTCAGAATAGCCAAGTCATCCACATGGAAATTAGATCTTCTCTAAGACGTAGATAACTCGTGCTTTCTTGGAGCTGGGACAGCCTACAGAATTCCAAAAGGCACAAGAAGCCCACATTTCAGCAACTCAGTTGAACGTCTCTGTGTCGTCACCTACAGTGTGATATTTCAATCGGAACAAGAGATGTGTTGTTCCCAGTTGTATTACAGATCTCCTGTAAGACCTCAGTCAAGCAGTTTAATTTCTACTTTTTAATTTTCCAACTTCTAAGGGGCAGTAGGAAACCTCAGGCTTAGCTGAAGAAGAAAGAAGCTAAATCTTTAATGTTTAGAAAGCTTTATGATGTTTTTGCATATTACATTGTCAAGGAGGTAGCTGTTAGCCTTGAGACCTAAAACATATTTAGCTTTTTTATATCGTATTTGGAAGTAGTAACAGTTCTTATAATTGTCCTCCATATTTGTCCTGATGTGCAGCAATTAATGGTTCTAGCTCTCCTCTAGAAAAATGACACATAAAAGAAATATAAAACATTAAGTGAATGGTGACAACTTCTCATTTATCTCCTTGACAGGTTTTCTTTTTAATAATTTATTTTATAGTGATACTTACATTACTTCCCACTATTGTTTCACCTATTCCATCTGTATTCATCCATTTCATTAAGTGATTAAGTGTTGCATAAACACTTCCATGCTTCCTGTTAATACATCTGTGATTTGGAGGTGGAAACAGAGGTAAAGGCAGTTGTAGTAAGTACTTTGGCTAACTTTTAAAATGCTGACTTTGAGTAGGTTATTGGCATTGGAGAATTAATTTTGACTTTTTTTTATAGAAAATAAACATTGTATGCATTTGAATCAGCAACTAAGACAAAAAAAGGTTACCAAGAACTTCAGCTGCTGTCTGTGGCTGAACTACTGCCATTGCCAAAAAAGCATGAGTGTGAGGGGAAGATCACATGTTTATATTCATAGGCTTACTATGAAGTCTTGTGTCTCATTCTAAGGTACCCACCAAAATCAAAAGATACTGTCCTGCCATTGGCAGCCTCAACATGTTTTACTGAAATTGCCTTTATGTACCATAAAGTTTTGAAATACAGTTTCAAGACCACACTGGATCAGACTCTAGTTTTCAGAAACATTCTACCTTGGAAAGCAGCACAAGTTCCATAGGACCCATCAGCTGGCAAAGATCCAAAACACAGCCCCAGAACATAGGCAGGCATTACAGATCTGGCATTTACTCGTAGCATCATCATGATCATACACAGAAACCAGCAATTAAATGTGAAGTGGCACATTTTAAATAAGCATCACAGAAGCAATGGAAAAGCATGGCTTAGATCTACCAGTGTTATGAATAAAGTAGAAGTCAAGTATTGTGATGTGAAGATAAATAACAACAAATTACTGGATTAAAGCAGATGAAATGTGAAGATGTTTACAAAAGCTGAAAAGCTTGACATTACCTTTTCAGCACTAATAGTTAGTAAAGACACACACCGAATTTGATACTAAGCTAAATGGAATTATTTCTAGGAACTCAGTGGCTGAAGACTGTCCAATTAAAGGGTCCTGGCCTGTCTACAAGAACAGAGAAAGTGCTTACAGAGTGCAGTGAAGAATGCAATGGATGTGACATCCAAAAAACATGGGGCAAATACAATGTCATCCTAATAAAAAAATGTACAGAAAGTTTGAATGAGACTAATTAACATAGATTTCTAGTAGGAACTTTAGAAGGTGGCAGCACTGGAGTACAGCCACTTTGTCAGAAAGGAGTCTCCTCTGTGTTCATATGAGTGTGGCGTGTCTGCGTGTGTGTGCATGCATCTAGCTAAGACTGTGCCTGATGAAATGTTAAATCCTCTCACCTCTCACTCTAGGCTCCTTAAAGCTGGTGTCTCTCAGGACCAAGTCCAGTGTGAACCCTTTCTCTAAATTACTGCAACTGCAGGGAGGCAGATGCAGTTCAAGAGCCATTTGTTACAGCTCAAGTTAAAGTCAGGTATTGGGATTGTCATCATGATGGCTGCTAATAAAAGGTATTATTCTACAAGACTAAGGTACATGAAAGCAGTACAGGAAGCACTACTTAAGGTCTAAGAACAAGCCAGTGCAGCTTGGTGATATAGACAAAGCAGCGGGTTCTGCCCTTCATCAGAACTAATTACTTCAGACACAGAGACAGGCTGATTAGTTTATACAGCTTCCTGGCCTAAAGGTAGTGCTGGCATCTCTGCATCATTTTCCACTGCACAGAGAAGACGTTGCCTCTTAGTGACTCCACTGAAGGTAAACTAACACAAGCAAGGGCATTCACACTAGCATATAACAGGAGCTCTTCTGACAAGATTAAATTTACAGCTGGCAAAATGGAAAGGTGAAACCAGTGACTGTCTGTATTTGTGGTGCTGCATCCCTTTGCCATCCCAGTACATCAGCCAGGATGAATTGAGCTTCAGTTCCCTAGTAGCAGCTCAGGGACTCAGGCAGCAGCACCTGAGTACATCTACTCTGTGTTAGTTGTGCCTATGGCGTAAAGATAGTTTATTTGAGTTAGCCTCAAACTTAAAAGCTGACAGCAGAGCACTTATGGCTCTATTGAGGTATAGTGAGGCAGCAAAGGGATACGGCATTTATCCATCTTGGATGGGGCATTGAGCATCCCAGTCTAGTGAAAGGTGTCCCTGACCAAGACGGGTAGGTTGGAACTGTATGAGTTTTAAGGCCCCTTCCAACCCAAACCATTCTATGATTCTATAATTCCATTATCTTCTTGGGTGTATTTTCAGTTTGTTAAGAAATCCAAGCTTTTAGACCCCTCCAGAAATACCTAATGTAACTAGCCAAGGGCTTCTGCGCATACGTATTGCCAAAAGTTATGACTGGCAGAACTTGGATCAAAACCTGAAAAGAACTCCAAGATAAAAACATTACAAGACAAATCCCTTCAAGGAATTAGCACCTTTCAAGAGCAATCTGAAAAAAAAAAAAAAAAAGCTATTAATTCTCCTGGACATTAACAAACTTTTATTTTCTTCTCTGGTGAGACAGACTTGTTTTCCTGAGGAAAATCACCCCCCATCTGTCTTTAACTATTAGCTGATATAACGAATCTGGCAGCAGATGGAATTTGTGCCTAGGAGAATTGCTGACCCTTTCCTATGAAATGAATAAATCTTTCATTTACCAAGCAAACTCTTTATATAAATAGAATGCAGTCAGTAAGAAGAAGGTGGTCTCCCAGGAAGATAAATAGCTGGTTGTGTTCCTGACAGTAGGAACACAGTTCAGAGAATGGTGCTTTCATTTATTTCCCATATAACAAAAGGGAAGCATTACTGTGGAAAGCTGTTTTCTGAAGTGATGTATGTCTACCTTGTCCTAATCCCTTTGGAAATAAAATTCTGAAATGGACAATGGTGCAGATGACGTTTGTTTACATTGTAAAACTTGTCTCCACAATTTCAGAACAAGCAGGACCTGATTCACGTATCCTGATGCAGTGCACCTATTTGTAGCGATTTCCATGGGCTTGCTCTTTATTTTCACCAATTCTGATGGCCATTATCCCTGTAGCATTACTTCTGATAGATGCTCAGTAATGAATATTAAGCAGCCCAGACATTAAACAGTTCTGGCTTGGCTTGGTTTTACTTTCTGTACTTCATCTGAAGTTTCCCAGATCAACACAAACTGTCTGAATACATGGATGTTTTCTGCCTCTTAGGTGCAGAGACTACCATCAAACAAAATTGAACTTCAGCCAGCTGGGGTCATACTAAAAACATTTTCAATTGTAAAAGTGTTTAGAAGAACTCAAAGACTTGTCTGGAAGCATTCAAATTTGTTTCAAGAGTGACTGAATAGTGTTGCACTCAAGTCAACCTACTGGTAATCATTCCTCTGAGCTTTGATTAATAAGAAAAACAGATAAAATTTTGCTATTCTGAGATACAGTTATAATACTCTCACATGTATCTCAGATGGATTCTCAATTAACTACATAAACAGAGTTCCTTCTCAGGGCATACACATTTCTCTGTCTTTTTCTGCCTGCATTCCCGTAATGCAACTTGAAGGTAAATTAGTCCTAAGCTTCTAAGGAAATCAGTAAAATGAGAGGAAAAATAATTTTAGTCTTTAATCTGTCTTTCTGCTACATATAGTGTTCAATATTCAGATTTGGTATTAGCAATTACAGCCCCATTCAGCTTTATTTCATCCTCTTCATTAGTCTAGACTTTCAACTAAAACTCCCACTAGTTTCTTTAGGAGTATTTCATTGAATGTGTAAAGAGTAGTGATAATTTTGGAACTGAGCTAACTCTCTTCACATTGCACACTACTCTGAAATTTGCTATCATCCTAAACCATTAGTAAATTCAGCCCATTTTTTTGGATCCCCTTGATTTGCATTAGCTTTCCCAGGCCAAGCAGTCTAATAACTGATCAATTAACACAGTATAGCAGTTTTCTTCAGGAAATCCTGATTCTGACTTCTTCCTACAAAAAATACAGAGCAATTGCATAAATAGTGCAACTCATCTGAGTTTTTGACAGCTGCTCTGGTCATAACCAGTCCTTTTCCTGAACTTCCTTTAGTCATTCACCATTTCTGATGACATTTGTTAATTAGTTTATTGGCAGAAAACTCAGGGCTTATTATTTGGTGGGGGAAAAGGGATAGGTAGATATAACCATTCGCTGCAACCTGAAGAGGAGGGATGGATGTTGGAATTATATGAAATTAATTACCCCAGAAAGAGTGAGAAGTATATCGTGAAGTTTGGGATTCTGGGTTTTGATCTCTCATTAGAGCGTCTTCCCACTTAATGTTTGTCTCTAAGTTGGAGAGACATCAACTTTATAGCTGGACCACTTGGTGGATAAAGAACTGGCTGGATGGCCACAAGCAAAGAGTTGTGGTCAACGGCTCAAGATCCGGCTGGAGATCAGTAATGAGTGATGTCCCTCAGGGATTGGTGCTGGGACTAGTTTTGTTCAATACCTTTGTTGGTGACACTGACAGTGGGATTGAATGCACCCTCATCAAGTTTGTTTATGACATTAAGCTGTGTGGTTTGGTTGATAACCTGGAAGGAAGGAATGCCATCCAGAGGGACCTTGACATGCTTGTGAGGTGGGCTGATGCCAACCTCATGAAGTTTAA